>BJBW01010148.1:49614-104329 GCA_004320125.1 Scolopax mira
CTCACCACAGTAGAGGGGCAGAATCACCTCCCTTGGTGCGCTGGCTGTGCTGCTTTTGATGCAATTCAGGATACAATTTGCTTTCTGGACTGCAAGTGCACGTTTTCTGGGTCATGTCCAGCTTTTTATCCACCAGTAACCCCAAGTCCTTCTCGTCAGGGCTGTTCTCAATCCCTTCATCTCCCAGCCTCTATTGATACTGGGAGTTGCCATGACCCAGGTGCAACACCCTGCACTTGTATTTGTTGAACCTTATGAGGCTCACTTCTTGACCTTGTGTATGTCCCTTTGGATGGCATCCTGTCCCTCAGGCATGTCAACTGCACCACTCTTGGTGTTGTCAGCAAACTTGCTCAATCCCACTGTCTATGTAATTGGTGGAGATATTAAACAGTCCTTGTCCTAATACGGACCCCAGAGGGATGCCACTTGTCACTGATCTCCATTTAGATATTGTGCTGTTGAACACTACCCTCTGGATGTGACCATCTGACAAATGTAGAGGTGAGATGGGTGACTCCCTTTTCTGGAAGGGAGGGTTAAATATTAAATCTGTCAGTGATGCTGTATTACAGCCCTCTGCAGGGTGCAAATCACTGGGAAACTGAGGAAACTGTCTTGAGGCAAGTGCAAAGTGTTTATCAACTGCTTCCTTTCTTTGTGTAGGCCTCTCAAATTCAGATGTTGTTTGATCAGTAAAACACTGATACTGGAGAATCTCTCTGGTTTGAGAGAAATGTTTGTCTAGTGCAGTGTACTTGAATGATGTTGGTGCAAGTTGTGATACTGAGGTTGACCATCTCTGTTCTGTGGCTTTAGCTTAATGACAGGAAGCTGCTACCGTATCCTGGAGAATTCAAATATTGGTTTTCAGAAGTACCGGGCCACACGGGAGGCTGTGACACATCTACTTGCTGCAGCTCTGGTTCACTATGATCACATGTTCAGTGAGTTCCTGTTCTTCTGCCTTCTTCCTGAAATCATTCCCCATTACTTTCCCTGACTTTTTTCTTCCCCCTCGTGCAAAAGGTGCCACTCTGAAGATCACGCAGATGCTGCAGCACTTTGAACATGTAGCCCCAGTGTTCGCACAGGCTGTGAGCCTCTGGGCTACAGAGTATGGTCTGAAAAGCCTGGTGGGTGAATTGCTAAGGTGAGAAAAATACCTTGAGCCTTGTCCTTCTATTCTTAGCAACCTGAGGCACCCCATTCCTTGTTTCATCTTTCTGTGCAGGGAAATTGGACACAAATGTCCACAGGATCTGGCTCGTGATGCTTCTGGAATCAAAGGTTATGCTACCTTTATAACTGAACTGTCTGAACGGATTCCAGCTCTGGTGCTCTCCAACATAAGCGTTCTCCTGCGTCATTTGGATGGGGAGGTACATTTCCACAATATTTCCTGTCAGGAGAAGTGAAGCTGTCCAGGTTTTTTTTGTCCAAAATCAGAATCTCTCTCACAAAGATCAGGTAGCCAAAGCCAAGTCTTTTGGAATAGGTTCTCCCCTTACCTAAAAGATGCAAAGGAAACAGAAACTATGACATTTACTGTCTTGTCACCATTCCCAGATATTGGAGAACAGGTGACTGCTTACTGGTCCAAGATCCCAGCTGTTGTCCTCTGTTCTTCAGTACTTAATGAGTTTGTCACTGTGTTACCTTTTCTTGAACTACCTTTGAGAGCCATAAGTGTTTCTCATATCAGTTCTTGGGTTTTGTGGATCTAGCTGAATAGCAGGGTTGGATTATTATGTCTTGCAGGCACAGCTGTGCTCCCCAAAGTTAAAGCCCAGGCCCCTTGACTTAGAAGGCCCAAACTATGGGCCACCCTTCCCCTTGGTATATCAAGAGGTGTCTTTTTCTCTGTTCCTGGTTAAACAATTCTTCTTTTTGCAGAGTTACATGATGCGAAATGCCATTCTGGCGGCGATGGCGGAAGTGCTGGTGCAAGTGCTCAACGGTGACCAGCTGGAGGAAGCTTCCCGTGGTACTCGGGACCAGTTCCTGAATATACTGCAGGCCCACATCTGTGACATCAATGGCTTTGTGCGCAGCCGTGTGCTGCAGCTTTTCACTCGAATCGTTCAGTGCAAGGCAAGTCTGTGCTGGGAAAATGGCGTCGCCTCAGTCGTCCCTTCCCCTGTCGTGTTTTCTGAGGGAGTTTGGGTTTCCCTGTTGTCCCTGTGTACTGTGGCATCTGCAATTCCTTTTTCTCAAGAGACCAAAAATCCTAGGGGTGAGGGAACTGGGGAACAGAAATGAAATGTTGCTCTTTATTACTGGGGCAGACTAGAAAGAAGAGTATGGTACACAGGCTCTTTTTGGAGATTGGCATGGGAAAATATCACCCTTGCTAGATAGACCAAGGATAACCAAGTCTAAGTCCATGCTTTCAACAGATTGGACCAGAAGATGTTCAGAGGTGCCTTCAGACGCTTTAATATAAATCTATATAGTACATTTAGTACACTTATATATCTGTAGTAAAAGAACTTTCCATGAGTCTCTAGGCTGCCCTGATAACTTTGTGTATGTTCTCATTGTGTACTAGGCCCTGCCTTTGACTCAGTTTCAGTCTGTGGTGTCGCTGGCTGTTGGACGTCTCCAAGACAAATCTGTGGTGGTAGTTAAAAATGCAATCCAGCTCCTGGCTGCATTTCTGTCCAACAATCCCTTCTCCTGCAAGGTAATTTTGACTAATAAGATGAATATGTTAGATGTCTGTTTACAGGCTGAATATCTGCAGTGTGCTACAGCCAGGGAAACAGCCTTTCTGTATCTTTTGGGAGGGACAACATACCCTTTGACTCTGCAGGTGGTTTTCCCAAGTTTAGATCTTACTTTCTCTGTCTCTTCCACAGCTTGGTGTAACTGGTAGGTGTGGTGAAGGCCAGGGCTGTTGTATTTGATGTGGGTTTGATTTGAAGCTGTTGTGAGGCTTCTTTCTCTAGGATTAGAATTAGATTTTCAGAGTATTTTGCACAGAGCTGCAGCTCTTTGTGTTTAGCTGTACCTTCTCCTAAGCTTCTGAGCCTTGGACTGCAATCTACAGCTGTTCCCATTCTAGGATGATGACCAGAGTCTACCATTCCAGTTTTCAAAACCAGGGTTAATTGAGGGAATTGACAGCTTAAAGCAAGGAGTAGGAGAGAAAGGAGAATTCCAGCATTTCAGAAGAAGGAGGATGAGTAATGTCATTGTTCTTCTCTTCCTGGCATCTTCAGTTAAGCTGTGCTGACTTGGCCGAGCCACTGAAAAAAGAGGTGCAGAAGCTGCAAAAAATGAGGAACCATGACAGATCCACAGCAGGTAATTTCCCTTCTTTCTCTTTCCCTTTCCCAGGCCATACCAGGACTTATTTTTCCTCATCTTAAATTTGCTCCCAGGTTGTGGTGGCTTTTGTCTCAGACCTTACACTGACACCAGATAACTGGGATTAAACTCAAAACGGTTTTTCATACAGTGGTGTTATGGACACTCACACAGTCCTTTTATATCTAGATCAACAGACCATTTAGCTAAATAGGTATTTTCAGTTCTTATCTTGAAAATACCTATGGACACCCTCCTAGGTTTCAATTTTCAATCATTCAAGGACTGCTTGAGCCATAATTTTGGTCAGATATTAATTTAAATTGATTAGCCTTGGACCTGGTCCAATAAATAGCAAATGATGGTGTTCTCTTACCTGTCTTTTTTTTTTCTCCTCTTTTTTTTTTTTATCCTCAGTGGTTTCTTTTACCATGCCAAAGACTTCTTGACTAGTCTTGGTGCCGTCTGGGTGAAATCAGCAATGGGAGTAGTGGAAGACTGCCCACCTTTGGTGGCTGGAGGGGGTGGCATGGAAATAGAAATTCTAAGTTCCATATGAGTTTTCCTCCCCATTTAGGGTGTCATTTGAGTCTCTGTATTCTTGGTTCCTTCTGTTTTGTTTAATAGCTCCAGTGATCACCCCAGAAGAAGAGTGGGAAGCAATGCTGCCAGAAGTTAGGGCTGCCACACAGCAGCTTTTTCAGCCACTGCAGGAAGGGGAAGAGGAGGTGCTGGAAGTTGAGGAAACGGTGGAAAGTACAGCAGAGCAAATCACTGGGCTGCTGAGGAAGCTGAATTACAAGTAAGAAGCTCTGTAATTTGAAAGTGTTTATCCCAAGGGTAGTGTCAATCTCTAGTTCTCTGTTCAAGAAAGGTTTGGGCTCCAGAGTAGAGGGATGATTTCCAATAACATTACTCTGTAGGAAGAGATTGACAGGGGCACCTAGTGCAAGGTGCTGGCAGGAACTGTCTTCCCAGCTGTTCGGGGCAAAGTTGGATGGTTTCCTTTGTGTCCCACCCTAATGGGTTGCTGATGCTCTTCCCTTGGGCAATGTCATTGTCCAGGAGCGCAGCCCGCCTTACGCAGAAGGCCCTGTGTCGCTTCCAGGGGAAGGAGCCCTTCAGTGGCCCGATGGAGGAAAATGAGGAGGCAACAATATTGGGTGTTCTGAAGAGACTTTACACAGGTAACTATTTCAGATCACTTTGTCTCTTCTCTAAGTCTAAGCTGATGCCAGAGCTAGGACAAAACCCTCTGGATTTCCCTGTCCCTTCCTCCAACCCATGTGGCTCACTCTGTGTATGCTTGACAGCTCACAGAGCTGCACCATCTCTGGATTATTTGCTCATCTAGTTGCCTGACATCTTGGCTGGATCACAGTAGTCCTATTGTTTAATTTCTGGTCAGAATAGTTCCATGTTCCCACTAGAAGTGCATTTTTAATCCTTTAACTCACATAGTATCTACTGAGGACAGTGAAGCCAGTATTATCCACTCAGACTTCTGTCCTGGCTGAATTTGTCAGGAGTTCTGCTTCCTGAACAGGTGGTGGCACATAATGCTTGTCCTTGGCAGCCTTAACCAACTATATGATTTAAACAAAATCTTGCTTATCTGGGGCTCAAGCTTTTGGGCATATTTTTAAGACTTTACATGCTTTGTCTTTGGTGTTTGTTTCAAAATAAGGTTTCCTAGTCAATCTCCTTAAGCTCATTTCTATCAAAAGGCTACCGTCTAAATAATTTAATCTTCTTAACTTTGTCAACTCTCCACACTTGCAGAAACTTTGCTAGAGAGTAGTGGTGTTTGCCTTCTTCCTGCGCTGCCTGGATTCCCTCTAAGGCCTCATCCATCTTTGGGGAGCCCTTCAGCAGTTAGGTGGTGTTTACCCCAACTGCACCATACCTTTCTCCACCCCTTGGTATAAAGTTGGCATTTCCGTGGTGCATGACGTTGTAGTAGTAGAATTTGTTCTACAGCATGTTGAGATTTTTGTCTTTATAGTCAAGTCTGATGGGAGAACTTGGATTTTTGTGGAAGTCTAGCTCTTTGAAGGTGTCACTATGGAGTGAAGAGGATTAAAATGCCCTGAACTGTGCTTGTTTCTCTTGTACCTTCAATACTGTTCACAAATAAGTATTGGTGCTGTGCAGGTTCATGCCCAGGTGAAAACAGTGAAGATCCTCCACGTGGCAACAGTAGTCCCAATCCTGAAGAAGCTGTACAGCAAGAGCAGCCTCAGACAGAGCTGGTCAAACAGGAGATGTTGGTGCAATACCTGCAAGATGCTTACGACTTCTCAGTGAAAATCACAGAAGCCCTGAGCCTGATCAGCAAGATGATGTATGAAAACTCTGTCTCAGGTGTGTGAGGTAGCCATAGGGCCTTTCTCCCCCATTCAGCATTTCCAGATCTTTCCCCTTGCTGAAGTGGAGATATGGGAGTAGTAGAGCTCCTGGGGCAAGGGGAAAAGGTTGGAGGAGCAGATGTCACAGGCACTTCTAGGATATTGGAACAGCAAGTTCCATCTAAATGGACATCATGAAGAGGTTGTGGTAGGGCGTGAATGGGCTTTTTAGGAATCCATTTTTTAAATACAAAGATGGAAAATGTTTTTTAAAAGCCAGGTGACCAAAATGATTTAATTCATGGAGGCTCCCCCCATTAGGTGGGAGGGGATATATGTTCATCATCTCAGACAAGGTTCTCCCAAAGTAAGCATGACCAGTGAAGGTGGGTTCTGTTACCTTGTTAGTGTCCTGATGCAGCTTCAGGTGTTATACTGGCCACGAGAGGGGAACTCAGCAGCTTGTCTTTCCTTAAACTTTACTCTGTAGCTAAAGTAATTCTGATCAACATGTTCCATGGCCTGGGCCTTTCCAGTGCTGTAGTGAAAGGTGATTGGAGAGTAATTCAGCTATTCATATTTAATATTAGAACTACTGTAAACAGTTATGGTAAACAGCTTTTAAGTGTTGGTCCTGAATCGGTGCCCCCAAGGGAGCAGGGGTGAGTTTCCCCCTCTCCCATCCTGCCTGGCAGATCCACTGACCACCTGCTCCCCTGGTACGGATGGGTCTGGGCACAGCAGTGCCCGAGCTTCGTGCAGGCACTTCTGAGGCCTTGAGCATTGAGCAGGGTTTGGATGTCATTAGCTCTTTGCACATACAAAAACAAACTCCAGAGTTCTGTGTCTTTATAGGTCATGTGAAGTTCAAGGCTGACAGGGTGCCCCTCACCTGGTACTTAAACATTGGGGGTTTGCTTTTTTTTTTTTTTTATGGCAGTGCAGATTTTACTAACTTTCCACCTCCCTTTTGTCCTGTGCTGTCGTGTAAGTTGGGTGTTTGGTCTGCCAATGTCTCCATTTTGAGACAATATGCTGCTGAGGGAGGGTGATACTGGACATTTGTGCACAGATTTTTAATTTAAGTATTTAAGATTTAATCTGTTGCAAATATGTATCTTCTGGTGTGACTGGAAGCAGGGGAAGCATACCAGCTTGTCTAGATACAAACATGTGTCTGATGGGATTTTTATCAGATCTTTATTGAGATTTCTAAGTCGGAGCTTAGACTGGTGTAAGCTCCCACTTACCAGAGGTCAGGCTCTGTGAACTGTTCATTGTACAGTCCCTCTAATTATTGCTCCAGCTCTCTTGGGAATGCTCTCCAACTTCATGTTTTTTCTTGTCTCATGAGCAGAAAGCTGGACAGTATATTTCAGAAGTAGTTAATATATTCAAATACATTATTCCTTACCCCATTTATATATCAAATAGCTTAGTTATTCTGGGTACAGCTTTGCACTGGGACTTAATGTTGAGCTGCTTTTATCTGCTGTGACTGTAAGATCTTTTTTTTCCAAAGCTACCATTTCCTTGAAGAGAATTTTGTTCTTTCTCAGACGTGACCTCTGTGCTCTCTTCTCCTAAATGTATCACATTTATACTTAGCTGTAATATTCTTAATCTGTGCCTGTTTCCTCTGGGACATCTACGTCTTTGTACTAGTGACCCCATTTTGACTTGAGCCCTCTGCAGACAGTAGCAGTGATCTTAAATGAATGTAGGGTTTGCTGTGAGAGCAGTAGGCCTATGAATCTGTTTTAGTGCTCTCTCTAGTGGGGATTAGGAAAGAACTGCACTAACACAACTGTTCTCTCTGCAGTGGTGCAGGAAGCCATTGAGTTCTTTGTGACAGTCTCAAAGTTTGGTGTGCCCCAGGCGTTGCTTGGAGTCCGCAGGATGCTTCCCCTCATATGGTCAAAAGAGCCTGGTATCAAGGAGGCCGTGCTGAACGCCTACAGGCAGCTCTATCTGAGCCCCAGTGGGGATTCAGAGAGGTATGGGTCTTCCTAATTTTGTTTTGGTTTGGTTTTCCTCTCCCTGGTTTATTCTTCTGGGGAGCTGTTGGGAATGGGATATGGACAGGAAGAGAAATCAAAGTTGCCGTGTTTCATGCTGAGCTGAAACATAAGGTTTGTGTCCTCTAGTGAAGATGCTTTCTCTTTGAGCTGTTAATAACACTTGTGCAGTTTTAAAATGTTTTTACATATATCTGACTATACCAATCTTCCTATGGAACATACTGCTGAGCTTCTGCTTTTGGTTTGGCATGGTGCTCACGTGTATGAAGTGAATACAGCAAAGCTCCATAGGTGAGACCTTATGGAAGGAGAAGCTGAGAATTACTTTAAATGAAACTGTTATCAGGCATAAATTCCACTTTCATCCAAAGCTCTGCACCAAGATACATGTGCCCAAATGATCTGGGTAGGGTCCCTGTGTGATAGGGAACAGGTGTCAGTTATGAATGCTATGAATGATTGGCAACATGAACTGATTTTTTTGGACAGCTATTTCAGCCCCTTTGGGAGTTGACTGTTGTGATGGTGTTATCCCATGTCTAAGTGTCTTGCATACTTCACCCTCAGCAAGCAAAGGTGTTGCCCAATGTCTGTTCCCTTGTGGTGGATTTTTTATAGCTGTAGTAGCTCATTCTGTTGGGATAATAAGAGTAATGATACCAAGGGGGGGTCTGAAGCTAGAACTATCTTTCTGTTACCAGAGCTCAGGTTTTTTTGCTGACAAGTCATGCATGTTGTGGCCTTATCTGAGTGTAGGCATTCAGCTTCTCATGAAAACAACACATTCCTCAGTGTTTACTGGTTTCTTACTGTGGGTTGTGTCCTTGATTTTTCAATATACACCGTTTCTTTATCACTCACACTGTACAAGGTTAGTTATTATTACGTTTGGTTGCTTTCACACCCATTTCTATTTGTATTTTATTCAGACCTATCTTAAATCTTTCTGTGACAAATCTCTATGCATGGCAGATGAGGGAATGTTAATGGGGTCTTTGTTGCTTTATTGAAGATTTGAGGGTTCTTCCCCTAATTGAAGGGGGGAACCCTCAAATTCTTTTTTCTTTCACACTAGAGTGGAGCCTTGTCTCCTCTCTACTGTGGCACTTGCTCTTACATTCTTAGTGTTTGCTTACTTGTCAATCCTGTTGGATACACATGTGCTAAGATACGCATGATCGCTGGTGAGATGCACCATAACTCACCCTCATTTGTACCATCAGGGCAATAAAGAGTACACACTGCTGCTTATTTCTTCTTGATGGTATTGCCTGGGGATTAATCTCCTGCAGCTTGAGATCTGGACTTATTTGTTTATAGAGAGATTTTTGGTTTCTTATGCTCTAGTACTTTAACTTGTGGTTGAGAGCAAACTGGGAAGTAGTTGATGAGTGCCTCTTGTTGGGTCTTTGAGTACCAGGAGGAGCACAAGGGCCCACATTGTGCTCATTAGGACTTGAGCTGGGTGACTTGAAGAACTCCAGCTTTTGGAGGGGGAAATTTTCCCATCCCTGGGGATCAGCTCTGTTATTTAATAGATGTCCTCAGATCTCTGAATAGGAGAGTAGTTGTCACAGTTGCTTTTTCTCTACCTTTTAATTTTTAAAAATTTTTTTTTTTTATTTTCCTCCAAAGGGCCAGGGCCCAGAACCTGGTACATTCTCTCTCACTTATCATGGTGGATGCATCACTAGGAACCATACAGTGCTTAGAAGAAATAGTGAGTACTTGCCTTGCCTGGGTTTGGATTGTATTTATAATTTTAGATGTCTGTTATATTAAAATGGTAGTCATTGCAATTAATGTCTCTGTTGGTTTGAAGTCCGTCCTCCCCTGCCTCTCTCTACTTGTTTTATTGCATTTCTATTCCAGATCTCAGAGTTTGTGCAGAAAGATGAAATAAAGCCTGCTGTGATCCAGCTGCTTTGGGAACGATTCACAGAAAAATCTCAGTGCTCTTCACTGGAACGACGTGCTGCTGTGATGCTGCTGGGGATGATGGCACGGTGAGCCCAGGGCCTGGTCTAATCCTGTGGGTGGGAGGATGTACAGGAAGTTGATTTTTATCAAAGAATTGTGGGTGGTACAACAGCTGACCCTTTGTTCTGCAGCCTGGAATTAAACATAGTTGTGGTGGGTCACACCAGCACGCTCTCTGAATAATTTACAACATTACTTTCTTTATGTTCTGAATGTCCATCCCTTTTCAGGGTTTGCCATGTCATGGCTCTGCAGCCTTGACTGTGTTTGGATAATAACATTGAGAAGCTGCTGAGTAGAGATGTCTGAGTCTTTAGCACAGAGGGAGATGAATCTACTTCCCTTTCTGGTGCCAAAAAGATTAATTGCACTATAAGGCTTTCATTTCCTTGGTTTCTCAGACCAGTAACCCTTTGGCATTTAGTTTATCTGCTGATTTTTCTCTTGTTCTTCAGTCCTTCATCTGTCAAAAATAGACCTGCATAAAGATGATCTTGAAGTTTTTGGCTCTAGAGTTGGAGCCGTTTCTGGAGCCTACAGCCAATTCTGCAATTTAAGTATTAAATATTCCTTCCAAGGTATTTCTACCACCCCATGTGCTTGCGGCAGAATTGTGGACATCATCTCAAAATTAATATCTTTCCCTTTAGTTGTGTGTTCTAAAGAAAACTGTAGGTTTCTGGGGTATCCCATGAGATCCTGTGTTGAGTCCATGGGTATGTGTGTGAAGTAACAACAACATTGCCTAATGCTACTTTTGTCCTGTAGATGCCCATTGTAAACTTTGTAGATTCTTTTTGTACACACATTAGATTCTCTTCTTGCCGCCTTCACCCAGTTAATTGTATATTCCTCAGATCAGGCTTGACCTGTTCAAAGGTAGAAAGGAAGGGGAGATGGGGAAATGGGTTTTGGGGTATTTTTGGTGTTGTGTTGTTTTGTTTCCTACAGTAGGAGAGGAAGTGTCACATCTCACCAGTCCTGAGCTGCTGGACTCTTGTTTCAGATGGCTCTTTTAAGTCTTTTTCTGTCTTGCTCTTTTAAGTTTTGCTCCCTTCTGATAAGAATGAAAAGTCAAGGATCTTCTTTCTTTACAAAGAGAGAGTAAGCTCAGTGTTGTTTGCTTTGGAGAATCTCATCTCTTAATGGGGTGTAGGCTATACGGGCTTCTGTGGAATACTGCTTGCTGCTTCTATAGCTATACTGGATGCATATAGCATTGGGTGGATTATTTTTTGCCCCCTTATTCAGATCACTGCCTTCCACGAGGCACAAGCAGTATTTCTCTTAGTTATTAATACTTCTATAAAACTTTCAGCAGCAACTGGTGTAATACCCCCATCCCTTCTGTTCCACAGAGGGAAGCCAGAGATTATAGGTAGCAACCTGGATGTCTTGGTGACAGTAGGACTGTCCGAGAAGGCGTGTGAAGACTATCGCCTGGCTCAAGAAGTATGCAATGCCATCTCCAAACTTGCCAGTAAGCCTAAGGTAAGGCTCTTTGCTTGCTCTTGAGGTCATCCAGAAACACAGTTATCGAGGAACAAAGAAGTGGGGTGGGTTTGTGTGAGAGAGAAGTGTTGAAATTTTTACGGATTTCGAAATTAAGTGGGTTGAGACCATTCAGCAGCGCTGTCTGGAAAGCTTAGCACACATCAATGAACATGCAATAAAAGTATTTTCATTAGGCAACAAGCTGAATTCAATTAGTAAAGAGTTCAGTGCACAAGAAAATCTGTTTTCCTTTCAATTTTCTTCCTCAGACTCACAGTTCTAAGCTGATTTGTGTTTCCTCAACCATGAAGCCCTTTCCCCTACTGATGCTTTCTGGTGATGTGATTCTTTTACCCTCCCTGTTAATTGATATTTGGGAGTTGGCTGCTGTACAGCCAAATATAAAACATGAAAGGTTTTCAAACCTGTCCATGTTGTACTTACAACAACATGATTCTTTGTCTATAGAACAGTTCATGCTTTTTTTTTTTTTTTCTTTTTAAAAATGTGCCTGGAAAAAAAATAAAACCAACCAACTTCTTTTGTTTTTTGACTCAAGCATTTAGGACGTTTTTGGTTCAGGAGTTCCAGCATAAAAGCAGCCCGCCTTCACAAAGCACCGCCATTCTGCATTTGCTCCTTCCACTGGGGATGTTACTGCAGAACCTTAACAAATTCATGTCTGTCATAACATTATTAAATTTTTCTGAAGGCAGTTGTAATTCAGTTTCAGGTTGATTTAACTCTGCAGTTAAGTTTCTATGTGACAAAGGACTGAACTGTAATTGAATGCAGGGGTAGCTCACTCTTCACTCCACCCCTGCAACCAGCAATTCAGCACAGAGAGGTGTAGCAAATAGAGAAATTTTGTTTCCAGCTGCTGAAAGCTGGTAAATCATTGAGCAGTAGCTTGTTTTGGTCAAGATGTTTTGATCAAGTAGCCATAAACGTGCTGGGATTTCTTGGGCATTGTCATACTTGGTTTAGTAGTTCTCTGGGTTATCTTATTCCCTACCTAAAATGTGGTGGGACTGCAATAGCTTAAGTGTGAGGTGGGTGTTGGATCCAGAGATATCTTCTGATATTTCTACTGATGATATTTTGCCTTTAAACAAAATCTCATAGTTTTGGAGTACCCTCAAGCAAGGGCATCATACTACTGATAACTGAAGATGTTCTAAAAATTACCCTGTTCATTCATTGTGGATAATGACTAAATAATAGCAGATTTTAAAGGAGTTATTTTGAGATTTCAAAAGAGTTATTCTGATTTAAGATGAAGTAGTGGATCTGTCTTGGTTGGCCTAGAATCACCATTTGGCCAAGCTTTCAATCCACCTAGTGCTGCCACCATGTCTTCAAAAGTAAGAGTAGTGTCTCTGCTGTGTGTTTGGTTGCAGAGTTGTACTGGATGTCTCTCCATGGGTTTGATTAGCACTGTGCACACAGCAAGGCTTAGTACCAGGAAGGGCACGGGGGGATCTCTTATGTGGTAAGAGTAACTCATCTGTTCTCTCTGCAGCCAGCACAGGGGAAGAACAGTGCACCTTTTCGACTGCCACAGAACCACACGCTCTTTGGGTGCCTAAGTGAGACACTGAGTAAAGGTGAGCTGAAGTCAGCAGTAGGTTTGGAGATGGAGTTGGGCTGTGAGACAGCCTGTGTTGTCACTGGTATGTGTGATACATCACTCCCTCTTTTTATCAGGCTTTGCTCAGCCGAGTAGTCACTGGATCCCCTTCATGGACTCAGCAGTAATGCTTATCTACCAGCTGGCAGAAGGAGCAGAGGAGATCTGTGCTCAAATCCTGCAACGCTGCAGTCAGCAAGCTCTGGAGAAGCTGCAGGAGGCTGATGGGCAGAACGCTGGTGAGGAAAAAAGCTGGAGAAGGAAATGTGCACCCATGATTTCTAGTGCTGCAATTAGGTGGCCTAGAATAACTGCAAGAGGAGAACAGAGCTAAGAGACTAGTAGAGGTTGTGAAAGGGTGCAAGGGCTGTGAAGGAGACTGTGGAGCATGGAGATGGCTTATACAGTGGGAATTGGCACTAATTGATGGGGGAGAGGTCTAGATCAACACTGAAATGTAGTAATTTTTCTCCACTAGATACAGGGGTTTCTCCCAGCAGAGTCTCTGATGGTGCTAGCACTCTCCCCACATTCCTGCTGATGCACCTGGTGTCCCTTGTGGGACAGGTGGCACTGCAGCAGGTAGCATATTTGGAAGTATCAGTGAGTGCAGAGCTACGCAGACGCCGCATCCTCAGGGAGGAGGAGAAGGCGACCAAGAAGCATTCTGACAGCAGCACAAAGAAGCAGAGACCCCGGGTGAGAATTGAGGTGTTTTTTTTTTTTCCCTATGTGCAGCTTTTCTAGTGTCCCAGCTACTGTCACAGCAAAGCTCTGGAGAATATGTTCCTGAGGATGGAGGAGTTCTGTGGTACTGCATGCTTTGGGAATAGAAATGGTCGTGTGTTCATCAGGGTCAACAGGGAGAGCTAAGGTCCTTGAGTGACTGTTCAATAGAAGTCTCACACTGGTCTTGGGTTTTGAACGGATAGAGGAGAGGGATTGAAGGGTGATGCTGTGGCTGTGCTTATCTTCCTGCTTCAGGCAAACATTTCCTTTCCACTTTGGTGGTAAGAAAGGAAGTGATGTCTTTTGTGATTGCTGCTAGCGGTCATGAACACCCATTTGTGCCCTGAGTTATGGAAAAGGGCTTCTGTGACCTTGGTCCATTGGGCTTGAGGGTCCTGTCCTTTCTTGGGTAGTAATGATGAAAGTTTAATAGTAGCTTTCTTAATAGGATCTGTACAATAGAAATACTCTGCTTGGTTACATCTACCTCAGAACATTTTCCAGAGTGTAGTGAGGCTGACTATCTTGGGTAAGAATAGAGAAAAATGTTGTGTGTCCCTAAGAATCCACTCTCTGTCAGACACCTACAGTGATGTGTCCAGAGAATTTTGTAGTTTATTTCCTTATCTGCCCTGCTTATCAGTGTCACTACCATTTCCCACACAGGAGAAGGTTCCTATGAGATTTTCCAAGAAACAGCAGTTGGATGCAGATTTTGTCCCTGTGCAAAACCTGTGTCTCTTTTTTTTTTTTTTTTTTTCCCCATGTGTTGCTTTTGCCTCACTATAAGGTTTCCCATGATCTTGCTCACCAGGAAGTCAAAGTCCACTTTGAACTTCGTGCTTTTAAGATTTGTGTGTTCTTTAAGTTGCGCTGTACTTAGGCACTGATGGCAGATATGTCCTATTTCTGTCTTGACTTACTTCAGTAGCTTAGGCTTTCTTTTCATTGACGTTCTGTGGCATATGGACTGGGAAATCTTGGACTACCTTTCACAGCTTCATTCAGTTCTCGGGGAAAAGTGGATTATAAAACTCTCCCTCAGTCTGTTCCCAACCCTAGTCGTGCTGTGGGTAACATGTACAGACCTCTTGCCCGAGAGAAGAGTACTTTGTTGAAGGAAGGGGTTATTGCTGCCTGTTATCTTTTTAACAGTTTTCCTTTCTGCACAGAGCACAGGAAATGAGACCACTATGGAGGAGGAGCTGGGCCTCGTGGGAGCCTCAGCTGATGACACAGAGGCTGAGCTCATCCGCAGTATTTGTGAGACAGAACTTCTAGATGGTAAGTGTGGCTGCCACCGAGGAGCACTGGCTCTCTCTGCCTGTGTGAAAGAACAGGTACAGTGGGTAACAGGTTCAGGTGGAAGGCTGTTTGCTTCTACACTACAAACTGTACTACACTACACTTGATCTTAGCCTTCTGTATGCTTCAGAAGGAGACATACTGTCATTTTTTGGTCCAGTGTCAATTTCGATGCAGACTGTTTCTTTGCTCTGCCTCAGAAAAATCAATGGTGAAAGTGGTTTCTATAGTCTGCAGGAGTTCTGGGATAAATTGAATGATTGTTCTTAAAGAGGGATGCACAAACAGTGCTCACATTTAATTGCTGTTTTCGTCCTCGCTCTGTAGGGAAGCACCTGTTCTCTGCCTTTGTTCCACTGGTGCTCAAGATCTGCAACAACCCTGGGCTCTACAGCGATCCGGCGCTCTCAGCTGCTGCAGCCCTGACTCTTGGCAAAGTCTGCATGATCAGGTAATGCCAAGCCCTGCCAGGGTTCTCCTCCCAGCCTGCCTAGTACTAAGGCACAAACAAACAAACATTGCAGCTCCTTCTCTGTGGAGAGAACAAACACAAAAGAGCGTTCATAGATTTGATATTTTTTTTTTTCTCCTTTTTGTCTCGCTGCTCTCCAAGAGTTGGGATTTTGGTATCTATGCCTTCTTTTCTGTACCCTGTCCCATCAGCTCCGAGTTTTGTGACTCCCACTTGCGCCTGCTCTTCACTATGATGGAGAAGTCCCCTCTGCCTGGTGTGAGATCCAACCTCATTATTGCAGCAGGAGATCTGGCCATCCGTTTCCCCAACTTGGTGGAGCCTTGGACATCACATCTCTATGCCAGGTAATGCTACATTCATTGCTAGGAGAGGACAGTGATGAGAGCTCTGTAGAAGGGTGACACCTTACAGCAGCCTTTCAATATCTGAAAGGAGCCTATAGAAGAGCTGAAGAGGGACTCTCTGTCAGGAAGTGTAGTGAAAGGACAAGCAGGGGGGTTGGAACTGGATGATCTCTAAGGTCCCTTCCAACCCAAACCATTCTATGATTTTATGACACTTGGCCACTGGAAGGTGGGGATAAGCAAATAACTGAATTTTGAGGTGTCGCTGCAGGGAGACAACAGACCTGGGCTGTGGAGTAGGCTGGGTATCACTAACTTGGAGATACTCACTGTTTTCTCTGGTAACCATATGCTTCTCTCAGGTTGCGGGATCCCTGCCCAAGCGTGAGGCAGACGGCTGGACTGGTGATGACTCACCTCATCCTCAAAGACATGGTAAAGGTGAAGGGCCAAGTGAGTGAAATGGCAACTCTGCTTATAGACCCGGAGGAGGCAATCATGGGAGTGGCTCAGAACTTTTTCAGTGAACTCTCCAACAAGGCAAGTGGATGCTTGAGGACCTGAGGTCACAAGAGTGGGGAAGGGCTGGTGGAGGCTGGGTAAATTACATGAGTTGAGTCCTGGAGAGGGTGTGTCAGTGTAGAGACTGCTGTCTGTCCCTTTTTGTTGCCTGATTGAGGGTAGATAAAGGAAATCTTGCAACATGAGTTTGTTTCAACCCTGACATTGCTGAATTTGGCCTCATCCGTTCACACTGGAAGGCAGCCTCCAAACCAGTGCCTTGTCCCATTGCTTTCTTGTGTAAGCCTAGCACGGGGCTGGGAACAGTTTTCTGCAGTTTACCTTTAGGCCTCACAACAGAGTTTCCTGACCTTATGGCTCAGGCAGTGCATCATCTCTGAAGCCTCTCAGACTTGTTCTTGGCTGTGTTACATGGAGATACTTAAATTGAGGCAGTTGCAGCCCAAGCAGGTAAGAACAGTAGCAGCATTACCCCCTGTAATGTTCATTCAACATGAAGGCTGCTGCAGGCCCTTGGGAGTTTGAGTTTTACTACCCAAGAAGCTGCAATGATAGTGGGGCTTTATTAACTTGGTTTGCTCTGTTAAAAGCAGAGCAGCCACCTGACTGTACTGACTTCCTACCTCTGCAGTGTCTGTGAAACCATGAAAAAGCAGTAGAAAGGGAAATCTGAATCGGGCCTTTTCTTGAGCTGAACTGTGTAAGTTTCCTTTCTCAGGAAGCTGTTGTGTTGGGTTGTGACAAGATTGAAAAGAAACTGCATCTAATTCTGCCAAAGAACAGAGCTCTGTTGCAAACCAAGGGCTGCAGTTGCTGTTAACTTGTTTAGTTGGTTGGGGTTTTCTTACCCCTTATCTTCAGCCAAGTAGTTTAGGTTTGGCTGGCTTTGTACAGCTTGTTCTCAGTCAGTAGATTTGGGGTGGGGAGAAAGGAAGTGATTTAAAGTGGGCAGCTTATTTGTCTTCACTCGAGCTGTCCTTCATAATTCTGTACCTCATGTAGAACCTTGTATTCTGCACAGGATAATGCCATCTATAACCTGCTTCCAGACATGATCAGTCGTCTCTCAGATCCTACCTGCGGCGTAGAGGAGGAATCCTTCCACATTATTATGAGGTATTCTGGAGTTAAAGAAATCTCTTTTTACTGGGACTATGTTTACGTAAAGAAGGTACCACATCCAGGGAAGAGAAACTACAGTGACATATACAAAATGTTTTTTTAGTTGTTCTCCTTGATCTGAGTTTTTTAGTCTGCATCTGAAATGAAGTCATGCTGAGGGGAATCAGTTCTAAAGACATTTATTTGGGCTTGAGGAGAGACTCCATAAAGTTTCCACTAGCTCATTCAAAATTAAATGCCTCTAGAAAAGGAATATGGTTGGGTTTATGCATGGGAACTTGAATATGCAACATTAGAAGAACACAACAGATTTTAAAGACTTTTAAGACTGCCTTTGCTGTTTTGGTGGCCTACTGGATTTTTTTGTAAGCAATTTTAGTAAAGCTGTAGTTAAGGTTTGGGGAGGGATTGTTTGCTGGGGTTTTTTTTCAAGAAAGCTGTACTCCATACTATACAGACATACTGGAATATTTCAATCTGAGGGCATTTGTTGCTCATAGGCAGCACAAAGAGTGTCTTTAGTGGTAAATGACAGAAATTTTCTTCTATCTGAAACTTAACTGCAGGAAAGGGTTTTTTCTGAGTTGCTTGAATCCTTGTGGATTACAGCTGGGAGTGTTGGACAAAATAAAAGTATTGCTGTTGATGAAGAGAAGAACAGTAAAATCTCCAGTGATTTTTTTTTTTCCTCCAACTAGTCTTTCTGTCCGTGAGACTCCAGTGCATTTAGGATGAGGGATGGAATTTTGGACAGGTAGGAATTGCAAGGCACAGAAAAGGTCTATTAGTGAGGCTGAAAATAATTTATGCCTGCAAAAGTATATGGATGTTTTGCTTCAGTTTTCAGTAAGGAGGGTAATGTGAAATAATGGGAAATTCAGCATGTGGCTACATGTAGAAGGGTAAGTTAGTGTCTGAAGTGGAAGCAAACTATCACAAAGAAACAGGAAGGTGTCATGTATAGAAGGAATGGGACATAATACTGGAATTTTTAAGGACAATTTTTTAAAAATGTCACACTGGAGGTTAGGAAATGCTGATGTTGTGGAGAGGATTTGGTTTAACTCAGAAACTGTGGTGAACAAAATCACAGGTTAGGAGGGTCTTGTGCTCCAGGGACATTTGCCAAATTGAAGAATAGTGAGGTGTGAAAAAGATAGGGGGAGTAGAGGAGCATTGCTGTTAAAGGACTAACTCATGGGGAATGAGAGGGTTACAGTAATAATTGAGATGAAAATTAGCAGAACAAAGTGTAAGATTGAATGTTTAGAAATTGTTTACCCCCTGCTCTAAAGCTATGGCTAAAGTTAGAGATGTATTCCACTTGCTATTTTAGCAGTCAAGCTATTTCTGGTTTACATATAGGAAAGCATTGATATTGCTAGTGAGACCTTGCCTGGAATGCTGCCGTGGGCCTTGTCACTGAAGTTAAAGAAAGATGAATTGATGCTGGAATAAATGGTCTCTTTTCTGTACGTGAGAAAAGAAGCTTGGTGTGGTGGTTGTAGACATAACAAAGTCGTGCTCAGAGCAGTTATATCAAGGCCAGTGGGAACCTTACTGAGCTTAAGTTAATAGAAACGCTGGTAAGAGAAAAAAGGAGGGCAGCAGGACCTTCTTACTTCATAAATACAAGTTACTCAGTGATATCCATGAGGTCATCATGCAAAATGTACTTAACTGCATGAAAGTCCATGTCTCTCTTTTCCTCAAGAAGCTAGGAAAAATGTGGGACCAGGTTAGCAATGAAGTTTTGTTCCCACATTAGAGCGAAGTAACTCTCGCTTTCACATTGATCCGAAATATAGCAACACGCCTTCAGCAAACTAATAATGAAAAAGTCAGAGGAAGGGTTTTGAGTGTGAGGGGGAAAATACTGCATTGCCACCCGCCTCCCCTCAACGTCTGCTTGTCAAACATCTAGTCTGCCAGCACAACCTCTGAAGTGAGGAAATTATCTGGAGGTGTTGTATGCCCTAAAAACTGGAGAGAAGGAGCTGATTGAAAGTTGACGCTGCAGCCTTCTCAGTATCCCTCCTATCTCAGACCCTGCACAGACATTAGCACTTCTTCTTCCAGACTTAGAAGGGGCTTTGCTTTATCTGAATTTTCTTAGTTTCATCCTAGGTGGATGCCATTACACAAACATGAGGTTTTAATTATGTGTTATATCATAGCAGCTGTCTTCCAACAGGGACTGTGATTAGTATTTGAAATTTTATATATATATATATATATATATATAAAATATCTTCTCCTGAACCAGGACAGAAAGCATGCAATACAATCTTGACTTCTTTTGGAGACTGCCCAGCTGATCACTGGATAGGTTAGATGCAGGCATCCCATGGTGTAGGCAGAAATGAGGTTTCCTTTCTGGGCTCTAAACTTTCTCAATTTTATTTTTTTTTTGCCTTTGCAGACATCTCTTCTCCTATATTACAAAAGACAAACAGACAGAGAGCTTGGTAGAGAAACTTTGTCAGCGATTCCGGACTGCCAGGTGGGTTGTAATCCTAATTTTCCTGATAAGCAAGTCTGCTTCTTAGGAATTGTTACAAGAACTAGCTTGTATATGGTGGTTGTAACTGGTTTCCGTCATGTTTTTCATGTGGCAAAGTGACAAATGCTGAGAGAACCTGGATTAGTTCCTCCTATCTTCCTCCTAAAAATACACAAATATTTTATAAATTAAGTCTTCTGGCCTTATTACGCTGTGATTGGCCTCTCTACTTTTAGGGAAAAGGTTCTGTGACAATTTAGATCTGCATTACAGCTGAGCAAGGAAACATCCCACGTGTGGTTTTTATGCACTCTGGTGGTCCTTCACAGGCTATTCCCTTGCATCTCAGCTAAGAAATCGGTGTGTTCAGCTGAGAAATTAGGATCTCCCTGTCTGGGGTGATCTCAGCTGTCTCATTGATACAGGCCTGTCCTTGTTCTGCGTGCATGGGCTGTCAGTACTAACTCTCTGCCTGGGACTCAGTTTTCTTATTTAAGTGCTCGTGCCACTCTGTGTTTATGCCTTTGCTCTGCTGTGCCTGCAGGATGCATATACCTCGCTCACGGGGCTGGTTAGAGAGTATGTAGTCTAAGACCCATCCCATGAATCTGGGATACCATTTTGCTTCCTGGGTTTTGGGATGGGTTTTTTGTTGCTCTTTTCCCCAAGCTGTAATTTCACTGACACAGATGTATACTTCCCCACCCCCCCAATAAGATAGCAGAAAATTATCTGCCTCTGTCGTGTAGTTTCAGTGATATCTTCATTTTGGTGCACCCTGCCTTCTTCCATTCCTGTGGTTTTCATTCTCCATCATTGTGGCTTTGCCCTTGAGGTTTAAGCTGTGTCTGTTTATCTTGGCCATTTGTACACAGTGCCCGGGCACGTGACCTGCTCAGCTGCCTCAGGGAGTTGCATGTTCCCCAGAAATATTTGGATTTTGTTTTCTGAGTTGGAGTGGAGAGTGGCCCCTCTCCTCAAAATTGCCTGCCAGGAGCACTGGTGAGCTCTTCACCTTTGTAAAGAACCATCTGTGTGTCAGCCATGTCTAGCCTTTGTTAAAATATCCTAATATTTCTGTACCACAAAGATGATCAGTTTAATGCACGCTGGCAGTAATGCTAGAGCTAGACTCTCACTCCAGGCTAAAAGAGGAGCTTAACAGAAAAGATTTTGAAGTCACCACCGCCCTCCTTAGGATTTCTGGAGTTTTAGACATAGCAATATGCCAAGTATCACTCAGACTTTAAATATGGAAGCACCTGGATGCTGAAGCTTTGTTCTCCATCTGTCTGTGTTTGGATAGTGCATTCTGAGAGGGTATTTGTAAGACAGACTTCTCGCCCTCTGCTTTGTGTATATTACTAATAAGGGCTTTGACCTAGCTTTTTACCCTCCCATCACAGTGAGCAACATTAAGGATGTTAGTTTGCTGCTTTTTGGGGTACTTTTTTCCCTTTTTTCCCCAGTAACTTTTGCTGGAATTTGAATGCAGTCTTCCTTTGACACAGCAGTTGTTATTTGTTCACTTGATAACTTAATAAAAATGGCTTTCTTTTATGTAACTGGCCAAGAAAGAGACAGAGAGAACATCAAATAAAGCTTCTGCTTGAAACTGCTCATTTTTGCGTGTTTGAGATAGACAGGGTTTTTTTTTTATTATTCAGTTGAAATAAGGCCCTTCAAGAAAAGCCCTCACCTCATGAGTGTATTTTTTTCATCCTAGTTGGCATTAACTTCTGACGCTTTTTGAACAAGTGCCCGTGTTCCTTAACAGTGAAGCCTTCCTGTTTTTCTGACAGGAAAATCAGTCACTAAGTCAGTGGCTGATGGGATACAGTGACTGTTGTGAGGTGGTTGGTATGACATGGCACTCTGTAACTGACCTGTAACAGAACAACCTGAATCTCATGCTCTGCAGGGCAGAAACACCTGCAGGATACTCTTTGTCCTCCTGTGCTGTAGTTTTTGGTGTGATGTTGCTCATCCTTACACGTCCCTTTTTGTAAGAGCTAATTTCAATCTTTGTCTTTCCCAGAACCGAGCGTCAATATCGGGATCTGTCCTACTGCCTTTCTCTGCTCCCCCTCTCAGAACGGGGCCTTCACAAGCTGCAGGACAACTTTGACTGCTTTGCAGACAAGCTCCAAGACCCAGCTGTCTACAGTTGTTTCCAAACTGTGCTGGCTCGATTCCGCAGAGCCGGCAGCAAACCAGAGGTTAAAGTAAGGATGGCAGGGGGCAAGGGGGCAGGAAAACCACTGCAGTTCTCCATATTAAGCAGCCTGCTCCTTGGCCCCAAGAATTTATCAGAGAACCTGATGGCAATTCTGTAAGGAAATTAATGTCTCTCTTCCTGTCTTCCCCCCCACACCTCTCCGTCAGGCTCTGGCTGAAGAGCTGGAGCAGAAGCTGGCTGCCTCCCATAACCGAGGGCTGGATTCAGCAGAGACGTGCCAGGAGGGCAGTAGCACTCCAATGCCAGGGCTCGCCAAGAGGAAAACAACAGGAAGTAAGTTCCTTTGGTGAGACTGCAGCCATCCCCCTGGCCCCTCTGTCCAGCAAAGACATCTAGGGACTTTGCCTCACCCCGACAGAAAGAATGACTGCTAACTTTCCCTTTTTCTGTGTGTTTTCTTTTCATTGCAGGTTCACGCCGCCATCCCCTGAGCACAGTCAACAGAGATGAAGGTTTTGTCACGCCCCAGCCTCGCAACCTCCGAAACCATAAGGGTGCCCAAAAACGTCGTCCACCCAAAAAAACTATTATCACCTTCTCCAGTGATGAGGAAAACAGCTCTGAGGATGGTAAGGCATTGTACCTGTATGCTCAAAAGGTGAAAAGTGGAGAAAGACTATAGATTGGGCCCTACAGGAATGTTCCTTTAGGAATGGGCAAGAAGGTGTGCAGGGCTTCAGAGCACAGCCTAGAGTGCCTGTAGATTTGTCTGATCAAGGCAGTGGCTGGTTATTGACTCATTTTACTCTCTTTAGACCTATCAGCAGAATTCAAGGATGAAGAAACCCCCACCAAAACAACCCCCATCACCAGATCTTCAGCCCGCCGGCTGCGCTGAGGGAACCATCTGCCACTGTCTTGAACTAAAAATAAAAGTCGTTTTATGCAGCAGTTGTCTTCTCTTGTCTAAACTACCCCATAATATGATAGTGTTTTAAATGCAGGCAAAATGGAAGCTACATACCAGGCTAAAGCAATTCCAATCCTGTCTTTTGATAGCTTCATAAAGAAAGACAGTGATGAACATAGCTGCTGCTTTGACTGGTTTTGCCATGGATTTGCAAATGGAAGTTATCTGCTTTAATTAAAAAAACATACGTAGGAGAAAGTCTTTCTAAGAAGAGCCAAACTAACCACTGAGTACAAAATGCTCATTCCCTTCCCATTTTGTATGTGGTTATAAGTACACCATTCAGTTTCTCTTAACACAGGCCTAATACGATTTTGCTGGGTTTAGGCCTTTTTATGTTTGATCCTTTTTGAAGTTCTTGCCCTGCAAAGCCCGGCAGGCCTTTGAGGAGAAGTTACCTGCCTCTTTTTCTTGTACAGATCTCATCAACGAAGAGTTGTTGAAGGATTGAGGGGATGAGGAGAGAGAGAGACTAGTTTAGATTAGAGTGCAAAGTGAATAGGAAAAAATACAACTTTTTTTTAAACAAAAAAAAAAAAAAAACCAAACCACAAAATTACCCACAACCCAAATATAAAAACTTCAGATTTGCTCAAGTTACCAAATATACTGGTAACTTTGGTTCTCAATGCTTTTTTGGAATGTATTTGCTGCTAATACAATTATGATTCAAATAAGGTTTGCACTAAAGCTCTTTCCTTCCAGGAAGGCCATATTACTGTTCAACTCCTTGAACTGCCCTGTGACTGTGAAGTGCCCAAAATTTGAATTTGTGTTAATCACATAAGCAACCTTTGACCTCCTGCCTCACAGGCAAATTGGCATCTGTCCTAGAGCTATTAGTACAGAATTATTTCCTCCTACCTGTCAGTTGCCTGGAAAGCAGACTAGTCACTAGCTGGGCAGGAATCGAAAGGGTTCTCTCATCAGCAGGTTCCTCTAGATCTTCCACGTTCTCCGCTTCTCAGGATCTACCACATTCCTGCAGTTGTCATGGTCACCCATGGTTTGCCAGCAAGTAGAGCTCAGTTCTCTTCTAGCCTGCATAAGAAGCAATAAAAGGCTGCTGTAGCTTATTTTGATCCCAATTTAAAAAAAAAAATAAAATTCAAAATTGCATAGCTTTGCATTGACCTGGAAATATGAGGTTTTTTTATGCCAGTAACTGAATGGACATAAACATGTGAGATGTAGAAACAAGTAGAGGATGGAATGATGGGGTGAAAGGTGTATTTACTGGGCTGGGACACATGGACCAACCACCACCTGCGCTGTGACCCAGTGGGAAGATCTGCCCTCTCGCCAGCACTAGTGTAATAGGTCAGATACCCTCCCCAAATCCCAAGCACCCCAGTAAGAACAGAACAAAGAAATACAAAGATCAGAAAGCGACAGCTGTATCGTCCCTCTCTCTCTTATCCTCCCTGATAAAACACTCAGTGAAGGCTACGTTGCTGACAGAGCAGCAGCCATGCCACCAACAGTAGATACAGCAGACGATCATGCATGCTGTATGGGATTACCCCACAGCCACCCACTGGCTGTGTCACTCCCCAGTGGGAATGGAAGAAAAAACACAGATTTCTATACAGATTTCTACCCAGGCTCAAGGCTTCACGAGTCTGTGCAATAAATCATGCGTATAGGTGAGATAATATGTGGACAATACTGCAGTGTGGAAGATATGAATGGGTGGATGGAGGAAGCAAGGTGGCCATAAAGCTGCCTAAGCTTACCTTCAGGCCATGCTTTTCTACTACAAGTGGTTAAGCCTTTTTTCCTTTCAGAGAGCCATACAGCTGCTTTTCTGAGACAGAAGGAGGGTTTGGCAGTCGATGACTGGACTGACATGTTGGCTCCTTTACTGCTTTGAGGTCCATCCTTTGCTCTTTCCTGGGCGCAGCGCTGCCTGGTCAAGTGAGAGTGGAAGGTCAGTGACTGGGAGCTCCTGGTGATCCCTTTCTCTAGGTTGCACAGGTGGAGCATCCTCTTCTCCTCACTGGCCTCTTGTGGCACTGGAAGAATTGCCAATCCTCTGTCATGGACAGAGGAATTCCTGCAGGAAGATGAAGCAAAAACCAAGAGAGGTTTGAAGAGCTACATAGTGGCTGCTGCCCCTCTGTTCATCCCAAGCAGAAGTTCCAGTGGCTGCCACAATGACCAGGAATTGCTACTGAAGGAGTAATCCCAGTCTCTTCCTTCTGATGCAGTGGGATTACTCGGTGCCAAAATGAGCAGTGGTTCTGTTCTCTGAGGGGCTCCTGACCATGGTGGGCTCCAAACTCCTACACGTGGTTCCACTGGAAGGATGTGACTATCATCCTTGCTTCTAGATCCTGCAGCAACCACCAGCCCTTCCCATCATCATGGACCAAGGGGCATGGGCCAAGGGGAGAACTGGGTACTCTACCCAGTTCCTAGTCCTCCCACTCTCCAGTTGCCCTGCTCCTTTCCTTCTTAAGCAACCTTTTGCAAAAGAATGATTGTGATTCATCAGGAGACCACTTTTCTGGTGGTCTTGCAAGCTCTAGAATCAGTTTCCCAGTGTCAGAGGGGGAAGGGTTTTTATAGAGGAAACTTGTTAGTGCCAGAGAGCAAAGAAGGACAATAACCCATTTGAGTCTGAGAAAACTGGGGCAATTGGGGACCTGTTGTCTGCCAAAGCCTTTTCATTTCACACTCATTGCCAGGACGTGTCAGAGCAACTATTCAGTTCTTCTGCAGTCCCAGCAAGGATCTGGGACACAGAGCAGCTGCAGCTTCATGGCACCTGAGTCATTGAGCACCTGCAATTTATCCAGGCTTTTCTGGATTTGCAAGAATTTGCAAGAAAATCTGCTGATTTTCTACAGTCTCTGAAGTTTCTTGATTGGTATGGGACAGTGATGACTCCTTCCCTCTTGCTAGCCCCAGATTTTTCTAGGCCCACGGAGAGGACTTGTTACTTGAGAGCTCAGAGCCTGGCCATCCCTGCAGGGCTCAGTTTGCGTGCGAGTGGGCTGGAATTTGGAGCGCTTGCAAACACATTTCTGGCATTCTTCTATGCAGTATGGGGGACATCACATTCAAGGGACACCGGATCAAACCGCCGCTGCATTTTGTATCAAAAAACCAAAGCGTTGTTGCTTTTATATTTACCTTTTGCTCAGGAAAGAGCTGACTCCTGGAAGCGGTGCGTTCAACCTGAGATGCATCTGCCTGCAGGTGTCTTGCCGGGAGCATGAACGCTCTAGCAGACTGACTCAGCTGCTTCTGGATGGTCAAATGTGACTAGGAAGTACAGAACAACGTCCTCTGAGACATCACGCATGTGGGATGAACACGTGCTTAATTCCCATCCTCCTTTCCCTCTTTCCCAACCCTCCTAAACTTGCACACTGCAAAGCTCCATCCATACCCTACTCCATCCCACCCCACCCCACACCCTCTGTTTGTGCACAGGTGCCCCATCTGAATGCCCACATGAACAGCACGTCCCGTGACTCTCCAGCACTCACCTGGGCTTTGTAGTTAAAAGGCTGGTATGAAAGTACCCATGAAGTGTCTCAAATGGGGGCCGTTATCCAGGGCCTATAGAGTCCTTCCGTTTGCTGACATGCCCTGGAGAGCTGTCCCAGGTGAGGGGGTGACAGGGGACTGCCAGACAGGATCACCAGAGCATTACTCTGGAACCAGCACCATCCACGGGTCGCAGATATCGGGTGAAGTTAACATACCTGGGTGCCCCCACCTGTGCAAAGTCTCTCTTGCTTCCAGTGTCTGCACCCCAAACTGAAGCCCCACGCTCACTTTTCGTGCACTGGATGCAAAACATCCATAAAACTTTTGGCTCCTTGGGCGAGGAAACACAAATCTGCACCTGCAAGTGCAAAATGCTGGGAAGGAAGAGAGGGAAGAAGGGAAAGAAAGACGGGGCAAATACTGAACTGTGACTTTTGTTATCTCTGCAAAAGACTCTTTTTTTTCCTAATTTTCTTCTTTCCTTAAAGTGAAATAAACAAAAGCAAGGAAGCAGAACGCTGCCTGTCAAGTTTTGACCCAATTGCTTCGTGCAACAATACTGAAGAAAAGGAAGTTTAAGGTGTGATTAAACTCACCCAGCACACCCCACTACTAATCCTGTACTGGGGTACAGTCCCCCCGTTCCTCTGCCCTGACAAACTCTCCTGATTAGTTTCTGTCTTCACACCCAGGCTGACTTCTGCACCCTGATCTCCAAACAGTGACCTCATTGCCTTGTTCAACTGGTGAGAAACTACAGTAAAATGGGAGAGGCAAACAAAGGAGGGGGAACTAATGGCCAGAAGATTTAGGAGGTAGGAATCTGCTCCTTGCTGTCCCGCTTCCATTGTGCGCCTGAGCTTGAGAAAGTGCAAGCTGAGCCTCGATGAGCTCTTTTCTGTGCTGGTTCCTCTGGAAACTCATCCCAGGCCTCCAGATGGTGACTCAGGACAACCAGCCTGCATGTTATACGCCTGCTAGGAAGAGATCCACACTCCCCATCACTGCTACAAATCCCATAGAGTTAGTGCTGGAATTCACACACTTTCTGCAGCAAGAGCTCTTTGTTCTCAGGCCAACTGGCTCACCAAGATATAAATATTAAAAATAAAAGCCTGTGTTGTCACAGAGCTGAATTTTTGTCAGCCCCGTGCAGCCAGCAGCGTGTGTGCCGCTGGCTGAGCTGTAGTTCAACACTGATTAGAGAAATAGCATTCACAGCACTCTGCCTACAAGGAGTTATGTTCAATATCACTATACCACGCAGCTTTTAATAGCCCCCTTTGGGACATGTTTCAGTGTCACCCAGTTTCTGACCCTGATAGATACCTCCAGGTCCTGGCCAGCAGCAGCTCAACTCACATTTGTCTTCCCAGACACTAGGTAAACACCTTTGTGTCTTTTTTCTTTAGTGGAAGGGGTCTCGCTGAGCTCACCCTGAAATATATCACCCCGGACAAAAGGGCTGAAAGGTTAAGGAGCTCCGGGGGGGTAGAGGAGCAGAGAGCTGGGGGCCAGGCGCCTGCCAGAACCAAAGCTATAAAGGCAAAGAGGGGCTAGGGGCTGCATCTGACACGGATGCTGCAGGTCCTGCCTCCTCCCACAAGCCCTGGGATAAGAAGAAGATGCTGGGGCTCCAGTCGTGGCCTCGCTCGCTTTTCTTCCTCTTAGCTCTGCTCTCTGCCAGCGTTCAGACCGTGTCCTTGCCAGGACAGAGGCTACAGGTAGGAGAGGCTGGGAGAGAGCTGAGGGAGGTTTCAGGAGTGGAGGGGCATTTTGGGGAGGTCGTGTTTGAACCTGGAATGAGTGGGGTTCCCAAATTCCAGCTACTGGAGGCTGCCGTCTATTCTCACTGCTCCCTCCCCTTCAGTCCAACAGCCTCAGCTCTAGGGTGACTGCATCTTTATAACCCAGCTGTAAGGAGCTTCAGCATTACAAAATGACAGACCAATGCTTTTTAGTGCTGTCTGGCCTGGGACAGGCTGCCCACGGGACTCCCCACATTGCCTGGTCCTGTCTAACTCTGCCCTGTCTCAGCAGCCAGCAGACATTACAGTCGTGTCCCTCATCGCGTTCAGTGCCTGGTTCTGATGTTTCTGAGAGAAAATGCATCCTGTTAGGTCAGGATTTTCACTCCTAAGATCAGTACTACCCTGCAGTAGCCCCTCTTCAAGGCCAAGAGCCCCCATCAGGATGCCAGCTAAGGGCTTCTTCACTTTGGCTTTCAAATATAACAGCTTCCTCTTACCCAAACCCTAACCTGAGGCCTAACACCTTGCCTTCACGTCACCCTGGGAAAGCTACAGGGAAGTAGTTAGGACATGAACTACAATCACAAGACTCATCCTGCTATGACTCACCGCTTTCACTCCTCGCTGAAGATGCCCGTG
The DNA here is from genome assembly GCA_004320125.1 of Scolopax mira. NCBI lineage: Eukaryota > Metazoa > Chordata > Aves > Charadriiformes > Scolopacidae > Scolopax > Scolopax mira. The sequence continues at coordinate 78,440 of BJBW01010148.1, forward strand.
TCCGCTTCAATTAACTCCCTACCAAAAAAGAGCTGCACAAAAGCATCTCCAGCCTTAGCTCAGCACCCACGTGAGCGACAGATGTGGAATGGCTACCGCAGGCTGCTTCCCTGGGCAGCCATGCCATGCCTCCGCTGTGCCCAACGCACCTCCCAACCCTTGTCTCCCTCCAGCTGGAGGCTGAGAGCAGTCCCAGGGGTGTATGATCAGCATGTGCCTGCCTGCACAGATAACCCAGAGAATTCCCAGCAGATGAGGAATCTGCCTTCCTCATACCTGCTCTGCCCCTGCATCCTCCTCATCTTCAGCAGCAGATATTTGGGGCAGGTCTGTTCCTCCCCAACGGCGCTCTGGGGGAAAAAAATAAATGCCACACAGCAGCTTGAGCACATGGAGGTGCTGAGCATCAGCAAAAGGAGCAAGGACTGCAGCCTGTTACCTTCCAAGTGCAGTTTGATGAGAGCAGGGCCATCTGCACGCAAGCAGAGGCTCGCAGCAGCTGCCTGTCTGCTCTTTTGGGCAGGAAAATCATTTTAGCCCACAGGAGCTGCTGGTCTAGCCCTTCCCAGTGTCTGGATGCAGTGTCACAGGCACAGTGAGGGTCTGCAGGCCCCCTTTTTATCTCCTGCCCGAGCCCTAAGGAAGGTGTGGGGAAGGGTGTACAAGGGGGTAGGAGGCTCATTGCTAGGAGCACAGGCAGCTCCACTCTCACCCACCTCTCCTCTCACTTTATCCCAGATGCTCCTTTCCCAGTTGCTGCCCCTGGAGCCTGAGTCCACACCGGCCGAAGAGGACACAAAGGAGGGGTCCAGCTTTGGCCCTCAGTTGCTCTCCTCTACCCTCCCCTTCCTCCCGTCGGGGGCTAGAGCTGCCCGTCCCTCTCTCTGGCGCAAGACCCTCGCCAGTCGCAAGTGGGCACTGCCTGGAGATTGGGCCTGGAAGGCAGTGCCCAGGGGCTGCTTTGGGCTGAAACTAGACCGGATTGGGACCTTCAGTGGCTTGGGCTGTTAGCCTTGGAGGGGCTCTGAGGTGAGAGGGCCAGCAGTGAAGGCTTGAACAAGCGGGCAGGGAAGAAGAAAGAGGAGAGCATGGATGGCGGGGAGGACCAGGGGTGGGGGGATGAAGGGCAGCAGGGCAGGCTGTGTGGCCACCCCCTGCCTGCAGCCGGGGCGAAGGCTGGGATGGGGGGGACCCCCCCATGCTACTGGGGGTGTGCTGGGGGGGCCCTGCACGGGAGCAGGCGGGACACACGCCGCTGGGCGGCTCACAACCCCGCTTCTCCACAGACGGAGGAGACCCAGGCGTCACATCACCGGCTTGGGAACCGGCACGGCACTCCAGGCGGCCAAAGTCCGAGGGCAGCAGGAGAGCAGCACGGCGGTAACAAAGAGGAGCTGCCCGGCTCCGTGGCCGCCTCTCGACCACAGGCCCCCTGCTCCGCCGGCAGCCCCCCCTCCCTCCTTCTCCGTGCTTAAGGACTCGCTCGCTAATTAAACAGAGCTGTACCCATTTTGGCATCCAAGCTGGGCGGCGGCGCCTCCGCAAGTGGCTGTGGGGCTGGTTGGCGGTGGGGGCAAGCCAGGAGATGGCGGTGGAGCCCACCACCCCCCCACCCGGTCCCTCCCCCCCCTCCCCGGGGCACGGGGCCATGTTGGGTACAGGCCGCCATTCCGGGTGGGCTGGGCAGCACGCGCGGGTGCAGCACGGCGCTGCCGGGGCTGCGACGGCACGGAGGGGGGGGGGGGGATGGGAGAGGGGGGGTTAGCGGGCAAGGTATTGACCGGGCACCGGGGCAGAAGGTCTGCGTTGGCTCATCCCAGCCGTACTCTGTCCCCCGGCACTGCGGTGTTTGCCAAGCAAACACAGGGGGCCTCCTGTTTGTGCAGCAGAGAGTCTCTCCCCCCTGGTGGGCTGGGGCACCATGAACCCCATCACAGGCTCGCACCCCTCTAGCCCCCACTGCCCTACCGTGCCAACCATCATCCCCTGGCCTTTAAGAAAAGGTCGTAACCTCGGCTGGGTCTAAACTTAGCCGCCGGCCCCCCGGTGGCACCGGGAATAGCAGTGGTATAAGGAGAGTTGGGTTACGTTGGAGCGGCATGACCCCCCTCTGCCCCCCACCCCAGTACCTGCCTGGCTCCCCCAGCCTGCTCCTCCCTCCTCATCCTCTAAGCCCTGCTGGAGCCCTGCTCAGCCCAGCAGCCGGAGCGAAAGACCTGCTCCCACACACCACCCCCCCGCCCCAGCCCAGATCTGCATCCCCACCGCTCCCGCACCATCCCCCAGGACCCCTTGCCTGAGGGACAGGGGCTTTCGGGGGTGCTCTGGGCCCTGTGCCTAACACGGCGTTGTCCCACAAGCCCTGCACCAAAGTCGGGGATGGGGGGGGGGGGATGCAGCCCAGCATGGCTCGGTGAGGGAGCCCGGCAATGAAAGGGGGGTGGCGAGTTGGGCAGCAGTGGCAGCCATGCAGGGAGCCTTCCTTTCTCTCGGGCAGCCGGCGAAGGCGGGACGAGACGGCAGACGGGCAGGATTTCCGCCGTCACGTCCCGCCAGCAGCAGCAGTGCCGCAGTGCCTCATTAAGATGGTGCTCACGCTGCGGCGCGTGGCCTGCTGGGGAAAGGCCCTGGCCACCCCATGCCTGGCTAAACCCACCCGGGGGAGCCAGACAGGTTGGGGTGGGGGGTGGTGGTGGTGTGTCCCCCCAACCTTGCGGGTGAGAGAGCTCCCAGCCCGCACCTGCTGCCTCCCAGTGCTGGGGGCAATGGGAGATGCTTGGGGACATGCTGCTCCCTCGGGGTGTCCTCAGCATCTCTGCAGCCCCTTTGCCCTTGCTGCCATGCTGGGGGGGCGGGCGGGCTGGGAGAGGGGCACAGGCTGCAGCCGAGGAGGGGGGAGCGGGGGGAAATTGCCTGCCCTTTGTTATCAGGCAAAAGCAGTGCACGCCATTCCCCGGGGCGCCGGCAGCAGCGAGCACCGGGGAAAGACACCCCCTCACCGGCCATCACCGGGGGTGGGGGGGAGAGGGAGGCCCTTGCCGCCTCCTCAAGACACCTCCCCGCTACCCCAGGACACCTCCCCGCTGCAGGGCGAGGACCCGGCTTCCTCCGGGACCGGGGCATCTCTCAGCACCATCACTATGGCCGGCCATCACCGGGGGTGGCTCGGAGGGAAGGTCGAGTGCTGACACCCTCCCTCCCCCCAACTCCCGGCGCGGGGCCTTTGTTACGGCGAGGGGAGGGCAACGGGGAAGAAGGACGGGGGCGAGGAAGGGGGGAGGGGGAAACCGAGGCAGCCGCACCCGCAGCGCGGCCGCACGTAGCCCCGGCCCGGCCCCCGCGCTGCCATTCGGCGGCAGCCCGACGGGGCGGGCCCTGGTCCTTCCCCTCCGTGGCTATAAAGGGCGGCGGAGCGCGGCTGCGCCACCTTCTCACTGCGCGCCGGGGCGGCTTAGAGGCAGCAGGTAACGGGCTGAGGGGAGGGGGGGGAGGAGGAGGAGATGCGATTGGGAAGAGGAAGGCCGCGGGGGGCGGGACACGACGACCCTCACCTGCTTGGGGGCCGGGCGGCGGCGGGGCGGTAGCGCCCCCCCCCGGGCGGAGCGTGGCGGCGGGGCCCGCGGGCACAAAGGCGGTGCGGTGCGCTGCAAGATGGAGGCGGCGGGGGTGGGGGGGGGCGTCGTGTGATGGGGGGGCATTACCTGGGGGGGGAGGAAGAGGGGGTTGCGGGGGGGCGGGCTCGGAGTGCGTGCACCCCCACCACCCCTCCACACACATACACACAGCGCCCCCCTCCTTTCTCCCCTCTTTTCCCCCCCTCCCCCCCGGCGGTGGGCGAGCCGTTATCGGTGCCCGCGCGAGACAAGGCGAGCCATTTCCCGCTCCTTCTCTCTCCCTCCTTCGCCCCCCCACCCCACCCCCCCCTTTCTCTCTTTCCCCCCCCTTTCCCCGCTGCGGGTGTCTCAACACCGTTTTCTGCCCCGCAGGAACATCGCGAAGATGGTGAAAGTCGGAGTCAACGGGTGAGTACCGGGGCTGGGCTGCGGCACCGGGAGGCGCCCGGCGTGGGGGGGGTGTGTATCAGGGAAAGGGGGGGGAAGTGGAGGGGGCAAGGTCGCTTCAAGGGCGGGGGGAAGCGGACCGAAGCTGTGCACCCCACTGGTCCCGCACCACCGTCGCCCCCCGGGCCGGGGCAGGGCTGCTGAGTCACTTCCCCCTGCAGATTCGGGGTGACTCACCCCGGAAACGCCGCTGCTCCCCGCCTGGCCCGGGAAACCCCCCCCGCTAACCCCCCGAGGGTCCCCGCACCCCGCAGGGCCCCCCTTCCCCCCCCCCCCCCGCACCCCCGAAAGGTCGCCCGGTGGATCGTGTGTCGGGGGGGGGGTGGTGGGGGAACACGGGACGACGTGACCTTCTCCCGCCGGGCCGAGGAGTAACCGGATCCCCCGGGGGCCCCTCAGTAAATTTAGCGCTTGACCTTTCCGGTGGCGGGGGGTCGCTCTTAATCTTTAACCGAGGTGCTTCGGCCTTTGGACGCTGGAGCTCCCGCGGGGAGCGGCGGATGCTCCCGAGGGAAAGGCGGCGGGGGCCGTGGCCAGCCCCGACGGGCTCCATGTCGCTCCTCCTCACCCACGTTTCTCTTCTCTTCTCTCTCCACCCAGATTTGGCCGCATCGGCCGCCTGGTCACCCGGGCTGCTATCCTCTCTGGCAAAGTCCAAGTGGTGGCCATCAATGATCCCTTCATTGACCTGAACTACATGGTGAGTTGTCTTGCAGTGCCCCCCTCTGGGCCTCTGGGAGAAGAGCTCCTCTGGCTCTGTTCTAGCACCTTCCTAGGAAAACCGGGGGTGGGATGGAGGCGCAGGGCTGGGAGGTTCGACACGTAGAGAGGCAAGGTACAGTGCAGCAGCTGGGCATGGTCACTGAGGAGGTGGGAAGCTGAGATTTTGGGGTAGGCAAGAGCAAGGGTTGGGGAGATGGCAGCTGGGGTGCCTGACCTTCCCTTTCCCCCCCCCTTTTTTTATTAGGTTTACATGTTCAAATATGACTCTACTCATGGTCACTTCCGGGGCACCGTGAAGGCTGAGAATGGGAAACTTGTGATTAATGGGAATGCCATCACCATCTTCCAGGAGTAAGTATCTTGTTCCCCTTTTGCTGGGGGTAGGGGAAAGCAGGTGTTTTTTGCAGAGCAGCCCTTACAATTTTTTCCTTTCTCAGGCGTGACCCCAGCAACATCAAGTGGGGAGATGCTGGTGCTGAATACGTTGTGGAGTCCACTGGTGTCTTCACCACCATGGATAAGGCTGGGGTGAGTATGCCACACCCAGGAGGAAGGGGTACCACTGCTCCTGCCTGGGGGGGGACATCACCATGTCTAATATCAGAGTTGCTTGAGATGGGGCTGGGAGGGAGAAGAGGTTATCTGAGTGAGCTGTTAGAGAGATTCTGGGTTATCTAATCTCCTCCTTTTTTTCCAGGCTCACCTGAAGGGTGGCGCTAAGCGTGTCATCATCTCTGCCCCCTCAGCTGATGCTCCCATGTTCGTGATGGGTGTCAACCATGAGAAGTATGATAAGTCTCTGAAAATTGTCAGGTAAGGAGAGAGGAAGATGCTCTCTGGCCTGGAGCTCTCACCAGCTGCGTGGGGTCTCATCTCACCTCTGTAGATGTGTTGCCAGTGGCTGATGAGCTTTTTCTCTCCTCTGCAGCAATGCCTCTTGCACAACTAACTGCCTGGCGCCCTTGGCCAAGGTCATCCATGACAACTTTGGCATCGTGGAAGGTCTCATGGTAGGTCTTGGAGCTTTCTGCTCAGGAAGGTGCCACACCCACAGATCCTTTCATGCAAAGGGAAAAGCATCTGTACTCCTGGTGTCCCCTGGGATGGGGAGGAGTTGCCTAGGATGCTCTCTGTGGAGAGCGTTGGCTGTGTTTTTACTCCTGTGCTTCCTTTTCCCAGACCACTGTCCATGCCATCACAGCCACACAGAAGACAGTGGACGGGCCCTCTGGGAAGATGTGGAGGGATGGCAGAGGTGCTGCTCAGAACATTATCCCAGCATCTACTGGAGCTGCTAAGGCTGTGGGAAAAGTCATTCCTGAGCTCAATGGGTGAGTCTCTTTGGGTGTCAGGAGGTGGCTGCTGCTGCCTGGCTGCCTCTGATCCTTCCCTAGCAAAATGGAGGGCTGGCAGAGGGGTGCCAGGTGCCATTCCCTCCTGACTTGTGTCTTTCACAGGAAACTTACTGGAATGGCTTTCCGTGTGCCAACCCCCAATGTCTCTGTTGTGGACCTGACCTGCCGTCTGGAAAAAGCAGTAAGTGTTGTGGACAAGGCCCCAACAACCTCCAGACCTGTCCCTGATTCCTCTGAACTCCTTTTACCTGGAATTTGCTCTCTCTGCATTCATCCCTTCCCTAAGAAGGTTTGATCTTGGTGAAAATGGTGCCTGCCATGCATGACTGCTGCCATGATGCTCCCATGTGTCTTCCCTTCCCCCACCTCCTCCCCCGGCAGACATCTTGTGTGAGTCAGCACCTGACCATCTTCAATGTGTCTCTCTTCTCAGGCCACGTATGATGACATTAAGAGGGTAGTGAAGGCTGCTGCTGATGGTCCCCTGAAGGGCATCCTGGCATACACAGAGGACCAGGTAAGTAACTCCTGCTCTCTTGGCCTGTGGTTATTGGTGCTTGCCTCATTTTTTTTTTTTTTTTCTGATGGGAGCAGCCTTGCTGGGATCCTGGTTTTTTGGGCACTTGTGATTTAGGCTGTGGGTAACCATATGGGTTACAATTTTCTCTGTGTTGCAGGTTGTCTCCTGTGACTTCAATGGTGACAGCCATTCCTCCACCTTTGATGCGGGTGCTGGTATTGCACTGAACGACCATTTCGTCAAGCTGGTTTCCTGGTAGGTGCAGCCTGGGGGGTGGTGGGGGAGACTTTGGGGGGTAGGAGCTGGCACAGACAAGTTCATCACTGCAAGGTTGGCAGTGTGGGGCGATAGGAAGACCCCTGCTTGAGCAAGGTGGCTCCAACATGTTAAAAGTTTCCATGAAGTGAAACTGCTTCTTACTTGAAATTACTTTAGCCTCCTCCTTCCCTTATTTTTGAGGGTATATGGGATGCTTCCTACTTACCCTACTGGAAGCAGAGGGGAAGCTGCCTGGTTCAGTTGTGTGGGATGGGGCTTCCAGAGGAGCAGGAAAACCGTGAGGAAGGGGATGTGAGAAATGGGGTCAGTTCTGACGGTGCTTCTGTTTCTGTCCACAGGTACGATAACGAGTATGGCTACAGCAACCGTGTTGTGGACTTGATGGTCCACATGGCATCCAAGGAGTGAGCCGAGCACACAGCCCCCCCCTGCTGCCTAGGGAAGCAGGACTCTCCTTTGTTGGAGCCCCTGCCCTTCTTCACCACCGCTTAGCTCTGCATCCTGCAGTGAGAGGCCAGTTCTGTTCCCTTGTCTCCCCCACTCCTCCAACTTCTCCCCGAGCCTGGGGGAGGTGGAGAGGCTGATAGAAACTGATCTGTTTGTGTACCACCTTACATCAATAAAAGTGATCACCATCTGAAATGCCTTGTCTGTCTGTCAGTGGGGAAATCGGAGAAAGTGTGAGGAGGGGGTGGTAATGAGCAAATAATTCGTGCCTGCTTTAATGTGCCCTGGCTGCAACTGCTGGAATGAATCTTCTAGGCAGTGCCATGTTAAGGCTGTGAACTCAGGTGGCTGAGACATGTCAGAAGAGCTGTTTGGGCAGCTTGGGTCATGCACAGGCATGGCATGGTCCTGGGATACCTGACTGCCAGGCACAAGAGCTCGAGGCTCCTGCCTGTGAGCCAAAATAAGGTGTGGTGAAGCAGAACTGCTGTGTGGTAGAATGGAAGGCAGCTCTGCTGCTCCATCCACTTTCTAGCTCTCTGGATCTGCCTGTCTGATGGGTGTATGCAGAATAAAGTGCTGAGCAGGTGACTTTTTTTCTTGTGCTTGGTTTGACAAAGGGGCAGAAGAAACAGGAATTATTTCATCTCTTTCCCCCTGTGGGCACAAGAAACAGGAATTGTTTCTTCTTCCCCCCTGTCTCAGTAGATGAGGAGAATTTTTCATTTGCTTTTACCTCTTCAAATGAATCAACTTGCCCTGGAGGAAATGGCTGCCTGGGGACGTGTTGGAGGCCAGTGTTACCATGGTGGTGGCTAGTCTTAATTCTGGCTTAATTCTCTGTGGAAGGAGGGGGGGTTGCAGTTAAGCTCCTGAGCAGCAAATCTCTGCAAGGTGAGAGTGTCAGCCCTCTGTCAGGGATGGCCTGTGCCCGGGAGCATGAATGCCACCGGGCAGGGGCTGAGCCTCCCCTGACCTATGAGCACTGGGGGCAGATAAGCCATGCCCTGCATGAAACCATTATTTTTATTTTTTATCAGCTCTATTTACTGTTTAAGGGGGGGGGTGATGAGTTGTTCTCTCCCTGGCAGGCAGGGTTGGAGCTGTTGTCCTGGACCCCAACTGCTTTACTCTCCAGAGATGGAGCACGGATTTAAGCTGGAAGACTTAAGCTCCCAGGGTCAAGGTATGTCAGACAGAGCTTCCTGGAGCTGCTTATCTCCAGGACTCGGGCTGCGTAAAACTTAAATGTTTACTGGACCCGAGGGCGATGACTCAAAAGTTGCTTTGCAAAGAGTAAAAGGTTGAATAACCTGCCCCCGGATAGAAGCTGGGACTCCAAGCACCTCGTCAGCCCTGGGCCAGCAGCAATACCTGGCCTTGCCCCACACAAATGGCCCCGTGGGAGCTTTAGGTGATGCTGGAGTTAAATGGGAGCCGCCTGGCCACTGGTGGAGCTGGGTTTCTGCTGGGGAGAGGTGTAGCCTGAAGGTCTGCCAGGTTTTAAAAAATGAGCCTTGGCTTGGTCCCATCCTGTCCTCGATTGCTGTGCTTGGGTGCTTTGAATGGCTGTCCTGTCCCCTGCTGCCCACAGCTTTGGGTACGTGCCAGCGAGAGCGCCTGGCTTGATAATCTGGACAGGGCAGAGAGGCTTCAGAAACACCTTTGAGGTGTTGAGGGGGTGTACCTCTCTCTCCCATGCAAAACAAAGCTATTTCCAACTGGATTTAAAGTAGGAAGCTGTCAAGGGGTTACCTTTTCTCATCTAAGAAGCCTTAAGCTTCTCGAGCAAGGTAAAGGAAAAAAATCCACCCCAAGCAAAGAATTGGTGTTATTTAGCAAGAGTGAGCCCTATCCATCTTGAGATCAAATTGCTGTGGGAAGGACCAGATTCATGCAACCTGGGGGTGCGTGGGTGGAGGAAGACTATGTGCTCTCAGACCAACAATTGCTGTGAATAGTCGTCTCAGACAAAGGCTCACTGTGTTTTAAAAAGCTATTTCAACCGGTTTACAATCTTGCTTGAAATTCCTGGAAAAACGGTATGGTACTTAGGTGAGGCAAGGCAGGAATTGCAGAATTTAAAACACAGTTGCTCTTGTATGGAAACAGGGAGAGCAAGTATGGCAAACGAGTCGTGCAGCCTTTGGACTGCCTGGAGGGCTGGGTTTCCTGTCTCATAAAAGCTCCCAAAAAAAGCACAGCTCTTCTCCCAAGTCCTCGGGTTTGCATCCAGACACTGTGCCTGCAGATGGCACCACAGCAAGGCCCCTCTGGACAGATGGAAAAGCCAGCTCAGCCATCAGCCTGTCCAAGAGCTGCAATCTTGCCCTAAAAATATTTTCATTTTTATTTTTCAAATTGATATAGATGACTGTAGATGGCATTGGGCTAAAGATGGGTTATCTGCTGTGGTACTCACTTCTCCCTCTGGAGAAGAGTTTTCTCCCAAGTAGGGTAGCTCTAGGTGTGCTCTTAAAGCATTTCTAAGGAAAACTGATAGAAATGATGAGTCAGGGAAGGCAGACACTCAAACAGACCTAGATAGACTTCAGCAAAATAGCTAAAAGCCATCATGCCTCTCTGCTGGGACAAGCCAGCTCCAAGAGCAGCTGCCATAAGCCAGAATCCACCCAGGTTTATGAACACCTTGCAAAGGGAAGGTATAGAAAGACATTGATCTTGGCCAAATGCTTGACCCTCACCTTCCTCGACTGGCCAGGCACCTGGGCTCGCTGTGCTGGGCTGTCGTGGGAGGGGGATGTACCTGAGATCCTGGTTCACTCCTTTGCAGGGCTGTGCTGACACAAAGCTCTCTGGATGACACAAGGGACAACTCCTCTGATGGGCAGCCAACCGTTTCTAGGGCTGGTAAGTTGCACCTCTTTTTTTGTTTTTTTTTAAGACAGAGGAAATTCAAGTGATGCTGCAGTGTGGTAATTAGCAGTGGTGCTATGGGAAAATGCCCTTTTATGGTAGCTTTGAATGTTTAGATAAATTATTTTATACTTCATTGGCATTTGCACACACTACCACTCAAGTGTTATTCCCCCAAGAAATGGCTAGTTGCCCTTAGACCACCTACTTAAGATGTCAGCATGAAAACTCATCTTGAGTTTCATGTCAGTGAAAACCATCTTAAGCAGATGTGGAAACTAATTAAGCTCTCTTGGAAAAAACAAACAAACAACTAGAACATCACCAAAATGTAACAAAATGGTGGCTGCATAAGCACAGTTAAAAGAAATCAAAACATTTGGGCATTTAAAGCATAGTCTGTCCATTTCTAAAGTAAAGGAGTCAAAGCAATCAACTAGGTCTGGGAAAGGAAGAGGAGATACAGGTCTCTGAGAAGAATGACTGTAACACAAGGAGTATAGTGGACAGTTGTATAAGACAAACATCTTAAACGATAATATTTGCAACGCCTCTGTGTAACAGATGCCATTCATAAACTGCAGGTGCATGACTTAAAGTCAGGGTATGCAAGTGCCACTGTGGGCACAGGCAGTACTCACAAAAAGCAGGCATTTAATCAAAACCAAGCTGCCTATTCTTGGGCAGTCGTACTGTATACACACTGTAAAACCAAATAATTTGCTACTTACTATTCCAGCTGAATATAATTTTATGCTACAGGACAGCTGACTTACCTCCTTATATTATCTTAAGATAGAAGTGTCATCTTCTTGAGGGAGTTAGACTCCCTTAAATGTTCCTATAAGGATCAATAATAATGGGTTATACTTTACTACATTAGATTTGAAAAGACAGCCTTCAAAAAGCTGAAGCTGTAGCCAAATGAAAATAGAAGAAAAACCTCATAAATACAAATTAAACTTATGAGCCTAAAAAAAAAAAGAAGGCAGATTTTTAGGAAACGATGTGAGAAACGGAAAAGGTAGTAAGAAAACTTTTTTCAAATGCAGCTTGGAGACAAGAAAGCAGACAAAAAGCCCTGAGATGGTGGGGGGAGTGATTAAGGAAGCTAAGGCTACAGAAGAAAAGTAAAACTGATGTTTTGCAACCAGAGGAGCCTCAGGGTGTTCCCAGACAAGAGATTTTTTTTTTTTTCCTTTCTCAGCAGCGATGAGATGAAGCCACTGTTGCACACCGAAGTGTCACGACTTGAGAACATGTCGGTGACATGAAGGGCAGCAAAGCTTCAGTACCAGGTGCCAGACTCAGATGGTCTCCAGCACAAAATGGATGAACAGGTAACCGTGCTGTAAGTAATTCACCACTCACATCAACTCCCACATGATGAAGAGCAACTGGATTTAGGAGAAAAACAGACTGGCAAAACCTTTTAAAGCACCTCAACTGCCCCAGAACAGGGAAGACCACCCTCTCCAAGTTGAAAACTAGGAGCAAGGCTGATGGTGACTGAGAGAGAAGGTGCAAGTGGCCAGCGTCTGAGGACAACCCCCCCGGTTGTTTCCACTCAACACCTTCAGAACAATTTGGAGCACGGGGTGCCAAGGTTTGTTGATTACGCAAAATGATGCTGAACACTCAGCAATGAATCAGCCTGTGGAAAGCTGCAGAAGGATCTTGTGACAAAGTGACTGGGCTATTAAAATGGGGGGTGAAATTCAGGGTTGCTAGGTGAGAAGTAATAGGTGTAGTGTGGGGGGGACACTTCTGACATGGCAGGTCTCAAAGCCCTTCTGTAATGTTGCCCAACATTCCCTCAGAGAAGCAAACAACCTTTGTTGGCCTTGATTTTAGTTACCAGAGTTGGATACTGGTTTAGGTGCTGGACCCCAAGCAGACACTGAAATCTGAGTGCACGTGGCCTCCAGCTTCATCTCCTCTGACTGGTAATACACCTTTCTCAGCCCGACTAACCTGCCATCTAGACCATCACCCTGAAGTGACTTGAGGCCCTGCGGGGAAAAAAATGCTCACTTGCTTTTTTTTTTTTAAGGAGCAAAATAACTAAACTTTTCCTTTTGCAAACATTTTTCTCCAGCCTGGAATCATGGTTAAGAGTCTGCTCCATCTACTCCAACCTGTGATGCAAAGCAGGACAAAGCACACCAATATGTGCCATGAGGATAAAAGCTATTTAAAGATGCCATCAGCTTTAGCTCTGGCTGAGAACTTGCACGAGGCTGCTTGTCAGCCCTGCTCCCTAAGTCTTTCCAGCCTTCCTGGGGATGGTTAGTCATTAGTGTTTTTTTATCATCTTAGATGTATCTATGCATATCTTAAATATTGGTTATATATGTATGGCAACAGAAGTCATGTTTTGGCTGTTTAAAATTATATTTTAATGCCTCTTGGCATTTTTGACCGAGATATTTACTCCTTTTGAACGTCTGTAATATTTCTACATATCAGAAACGGTATCAGTTTTGTCTGTCAAATCCTTCTCCCTCCGTAAATCTGTAGATTTTTTCCATTCCTTCATGATTTCTACCCTCCTCCCCTCTCCACCGCTTTCTTATTGGTTTTTGTACAGGGCCTGTCAGACTAATCACTGACGTCATTTTTTCACCCATCTACCCAGGCCTCTTTAAATGTCTTCCCCCATGTGTTCAAAAACGGACATCAGCAAACTGTGGATTTTTCAGCAGCTTTTTCACCAGGGCTGAGCTTAGGCTGCTTTGCAAAATGCTGTTTGCAGGAAGGCACTGACAGCGCTGGGCTTTTCTCTTTTTTTTGTTTTTGTTTTGTTTTGTTTTTCCAGCATCACTTACTCCATCTCCCCAAGCAGCCTCAGGCTCTGTGTGTGGTGGCAACCCGGGCACCTCTCCCCTTAGCCCGCTCTGGGTCATCAGTGCCTGGAAATGTAGAAGTGTTTGTTCTGAGAAGATCCTGTCAAGGATCCTCCTTAATTGTTAATGGCCTGGAAAGTGCTTCATCATTCCCCTCTGACCACATTTGGCTCTTTCCAAATACAGAACAGACATATCTGGTGAGTGCTTTTTTTTTTTTTCCTCATTTTGATTTTTTTTTTTCAATTTCAACAAAGGAAAAAGGTTTCTATTACTGCTAGGATTGATTTTTCTTTAAATATAAGAACAATGTGTTAGTGTCCTTAGATATCGCACTAATGTTTTTTTTTTTCTTGAGGTGATGTGAGTACCTGAAGTCCTTTTTTATACAGATGAATTATTTTGTTGTCCCTCTGTTCCTTTTCCCCCACACATAGTTGCTATAGTTGTTACAAGGTTTATTTTTATTAATTAAGATCAGGCTTTATTTTCATTTCTATTATTTTTAAGTACTGTTGTCACATAGCCACTTCTTCAAGGAAGTAGTTTACTGAAAGCTATCTTCTCGTGCATACTAAATCACAGCTTTTTGGATAACTGGAAAACTCTCTTCTTTCCAATGACCTCCCACTTAATCCTACTTTTTTAATACTTCCCCTAAACAATTTCACCCTAAGAAAAGGCTACATAACACCACAGAGTTCTCTGCTATGGCATTTTTGTTCTGGGTGATGTCTTGATTTGTTTCTCAGTCAATCCCTTGGCAACCATCAATCCTAACACAGTCTTCATCTGTCCTAAGGACATCTAAAATCATTGCCTTACTTGGGCACGCCATCATTTGTAAGTTGATGAGAAGCTCTCCACGGCGCAGCAAATTCCTCGGCATCCCCAGCTGAAGCCTCCCATGACAACATAATTTTCCCTTTCACACACAGCAGAGAATTACTAACGAATTAAATCACCATGTTTTGTTTGGGGATTGAGGAGTACGTGAAAGATGCAGTGATGAAATCGTGTGTCAGAGCACGTTGTTTGGCTCTAGAGCGATTGTGATTTTTCGCACAGCTCGCAACCTCAATTCACACTTGCTCTTGCCCGTTCCACCTTTACCCAACAGGTTAGACTGGTGACCTTGCAGCTCTACGATGTAGCTGTGAACACTAAAAATACCAGTTAGCCACATTTCTTCCTACCCTGAGAATTTCTGTTTCCTCTTGCACCTTACCCAGATGCATTCTGCTGTCGAAGCTGAAAATGCTGCCTCTTCCCATCACTTGTGATCACATGATGCCTTTTGGTGGCCATTTCAGCTCCCCTTCCATAGTGTTACCTTAGTACCTTCACAGCTCTTACAGCTGTTCTCCAAGCTACGCAATCTGTACCCACCCTGAGCCAGAGGACCTACACCTTGTTCCTGTCCCAAGAGAAAGTGACATAAGCATTTAGAAAATTCACATCTAAAACACCTCTTCAGTCTCATACATCCACCACTGGAAGATATTCAATGGTGACTGGACTTCCCTAAAGCTGCCTATAGCCCATCCAGTTCTCCACGCTTTCTTATTATTGCTCCCAGCATTAATCACCATCTGTAGGGGCTTGCAAGATGTTGCCAGGATGCATCAGCCAGGTACATCTACAAGAACACAGCATTCCACAGTGTTCTGTGTTAATTCCAACCTCTCTTTTCAAAAGGAGGTTTCTTACCCATAAGTATTTGACATACTTGCAAGTTCTGGGACACTCTGTGCTACAGGTACGTGAGATAGCAACAACCATAAACATATAAAGAGTATGGCCTTCTTAAGAACAAATGAAGGTTTTGTAGCAGAGATGTGAGGCTTAGGAAAACCAATCTCATAGAGCAAATCTAGAAACAAGAACAACTTTCTATGCAGTTTTGATCTCTCCTACTTCTTGGCTAATAAACAAGATAAACAGGATAATAAAGAGGATGCCAGGGAATCAAAAGTTACTCCAGTGAAGGCTGTCAGCATCACATTTAGGTCCATCTAAGGAATCATGAAATAGGGGGAAAGCTAACTCAGACAAAACAAGTCATGCATGACAGGGGACAAAGCATCTTCAGCAGAAAGGTGCTGGGTGGAAAATACCTTAACTGAACAGACAGACAAGTCACTCTTTCAATTCTGATATGATCTAAATTAGATGGGATCCAGGAATGAGTGAAGGGAGGGAGCAGGTTTGCTCAGCACATGTGGACTACTTAGTGTTTAGGCTGACTGAACCCGCCCTAGAACCAGTAAGAACATCCCACATCCATGTGGTGAGGTGCAAGGAGGGTGATGCTCACTGCCCTCCCTGTGGGAAAATCCGGTAGTCTTCATCAAGAAACTCATCAGGCCTGGTCTCAGCTATCTATCTTGTTAGATGGGGTCTCTGAAGATTAGAGCCCACTTTTCAGATGAGTCCTAGGGAACTTCAGCAGGGAAGGGGCAGGGGAGGCCACGCTGCAGGGAGCCAGGGCTCACTTCTGCAAAATGCCTGGCACTGTCTGTTGAGGTCCCTTGCCAAGAGGCTGATCACAACCACAGGGGAGCACAGAGAACTGTGTCACTCACCCCTTCAACACCTCATGGAGGCAGGATGCTGACAAGTGGATCTGTCCCAGCCAGGGGACAGCTCTTGTCTCAAGGGAAGGGTTTTGTGCCACTCCCACTGCTGTTATAAAAGCTGTCCTATCTTCTCATATACACGATAGCCCAAATATTGGGAAGTGAGAAGCCAGAGCAATCACTCACATGTTCTCAGATTGTCCAAGTAAGTCTCCACCAACATGGACTTCTCCACATGTAGGGTGGAGAAGCTGAACTGGTCTGCTTAAATATCCAAGGGGGATATCCAGGTGGGAGGACCTCACTGCCAAATCCAACAGACATGAATCCTAAAGGGATGATCTTGGACAGATGCTCATGGAGGTGATCAAGGAGCAGCCACATCTGAAAAATCCTGAGATGGATGGAGACAGAGGGACTGCCCAGATGCAGCCTGCCATGGGACCCCATTCAGTGTGACACAGCTGTGCTCGGACTATACTTGGGCAATAAACATTCCCATTAATGCATGGTTGCTGAATGTGACAGGACATGCTGAGGTATGCCCTGGTGCAATTAGGACCACACCAGGCTCAGCTGCAACATGCTCACGGGCAAGCAGCATCAGCTGGAAAGAGTAACTGACCTGTTCCTTCAAAGTTCATTTCATCAACTCCTCAGCTGGGTTGAGAATAGGAAAAGGCCTCCTCCTTCCGTGGCCAAGCCGCCCCTGCAACCAAGACTTTGAGAAAGTTTATGCTAAAGATTTTTGAATGAGCTGGAGGGTCTAAGGGTAAATGAGATACACAATTATTCCCTGTGAGAGGAATACAGACCAGCAGGTGTTCAAAAGATCAAGCATCCAAGACCTGGGTGTTCGCTAAGCAATTTCTTCTGATATTCCTTCCTCAGCAGGTGCTGTCTGGTGTCCTGGACAAAAGGATGAGGTTAGGGAAGCAAGAAGCAACACAGCGCTAAACAGTTCCTAGACACCATAGCAGGTGTTCATGGTGGAGAAAAGCAGGCTAGATACTCCCCAAAGAATGGAGAGGAGCCCACAAGGAAGACTTAAATACATGGAAGGTCCTCATCTCCTCAGATCCCGCATAAAACATGTGAAGTCACCACTGATGGACAGGCAGACGCAGGGGAGATGGTCTGGCAAACACTGGGATCTTAGGCTGTAGGTCCCACACTGAGAAATTGCTGAAGCAAAGGATTAGTGGTGCGTGTCCTACCAGTGAGATCTCATGGGCTTTCACACTGGTCAGGGAACGGAGCCTTCTGCTGGTGATACAAATCACCAGAGAACAGCATCTTGCACACATGGGAAGGAGAGATCTCAGTTTCAACGCAGATGAAGTTCAGACAAGCAGTGCGGGTCCAGGGTCCCCACGTGTCCTGGCACATGGGTGTCTGGCAGCACCAGCTGCTCCTCCAGGCAACGACCGCTCGAGGTGGAGATGTTGGTCCTTCTGTGCTTCATGCTTGGAATTTCTCAGTGCATGTGCTCTATGGTCCTGTGGGTTTCTCAGGCAGTACTGAGAGGCCAAGACATGCATGTCATGGATTAGGCACGGGGGAGGCCAGACTTAGTCACCCACTCACAGAGTGGGTGGCAGAGAACAGGCAGAAAAGCATCACAAAGAAACATACGGGAAAGGGGATTTACATCAACCAATAGAGCCTCCAGGCAGCACAGAAAGCAATCCCTGAGCTACAGTGTGTGAGGTAACATCACTAGAAAGAAAAAGCCCAGATTAAAAAAAAAATATTTCCTCCGGCTTCAGCTCTTCTAGGAAGAAAAATAAATAGGGAAGAGAAAGAAATAAGAAGAGTTGGGCAAGGCGGTGTGGAGGCAAGGCCCATGGCAAAGACTCAAGCTGCAACAGAGTAGGTTTAGACTGGACATTAGGAAGAAATTCTTCACAGAAGGAGTGGTCAGACACTGGAATAGGCTCTCCAGGGAGGTGGCTGAGTCACCACCCTTGGATGAGTTTAAGAGTCGTTTAGATGTGGTGTAGGGGAGAACTTTGTAGAGTAGGGTAGACGGTTGGACTCAATGATCCCAAGGGTTTTTTCCAACCTAGATGAATCCTATGTCAATCCTACAGACAGGAACTGTGGCATCCCCCAGCCCCCCTTTTATCTACCTTACCTACTCTTAGAGATGGATACAAAAGTTCTACCGCCAACTACTCTCTCCTCCCTTCAGGAACTTCCATGAGAAGCATTTTTTCTCTGGAGGTTAACCCACCTGGGTCCACTGCCCTGCAAAACTCTCTTAGCAAAGCTGCTCACCCCCTCCTGCCACCCTGCCAGGCCCCAGCCTCCTGTCACATGCAGCAGCCACCCGGGCAAATGTCACAAGGGACTGATGGTGGAACAGAGGAACCCCCACTGTGTTACGCCAGGGTTGGGCTTGGGGCTAGGGGCAGGCAAGAAAATGCTCTGGGATGCCCTGGTAAAAGCTGTCACAGCAGAGGAGGCCAGACTCTGGGAGAGGAAGGTCTGCAAGGCACGAGCCACGTCCAGCTTCCTTTTCCCCACAAGACCTTTCCAATCCCACAGCCTCACCACTGATGATGCTCCAAGGTTAAGAATGAGGTAGCCCACACAACACTGATGCTACACGCGACCCATTGAGGACGAGTGGCTCCCAGAACAGGGATCTCACCCCTGTCCCATCCGCCAGCCCCATCTGGCAACATCCATGGGACGGGACTGTCCCATCAACGTGGGCCTGGGGTTCCAGCAGAGGACAAACCCCCTCACCTCAAGTCACACGGCGCCCGCGGCAGCGGAGGGAGAGCCCACACCCAGCAAAGCTGTAGAAAAGGAAAGTGTCCCATTTAATGACCCCCTCACCCCCGTAACACAGACGTGAGCGCGCTGCCGACGAGCGGCAAAGCAAAGTGCACGGTGAGCGGGACTCGGGCCCCTGCCCCGGAGGAGGCCAAGGCAGAGGACTCGGGGTACCCGGCGTGGCATGGGGACCAGCCAGGCACCCAGCCAGCAGCAAGGACAGAGAGGGAGCCCCCGGGGCTCGGTCCAGTTGGCACCAGTGTCAGGTCCAGTTTGAGAGGAGGTACAGCTCTTGGTCGGCTCTGCGCGGCGCAGGGAGGGCAGGGGAGCAGGTCAAGCGTACCAGGACGGAGGCTGGAGGAGGTGGGGGACACCCCAGGGATGAAGGCCACCCACGGCAGGTTTGGAGCCTCTCTGCCCTAACCAGGGTTTAACCAAAGCAGGGGAAGGGAATAGAGAAGGGGCTGGAGGCTGAGAGCCCCGGCAAGGGCCCTCAGGTCTATCATCTAGCCATTCCCATTTGCAAGATATCCAGCGGTGTTGGGGTGCAGGATCTGCCAAGCACCCCAGAACGGGAGGTGAGCCTGGTCGACAGACGCTTTACCAGCGGCTCCACGTCCCTGACAGTCTGTCCCAGGAGCGGCTCAGGCACCCCCCTCAACCCCGTGCCAGGCAGGGGGTCCGAGGGAGCAGGGTCTCCCCTCATTATCTGATAGAAGCGTCGCTGGGAGGGTCGCGGTCGGACTCTTCGCTCTCCTCGTTCGGGGCTGACTCGCTGTTGGAGGCCGGGGTGAAGGCAGGAGACTTTCTGCAGAGAATATGAAAGGGCAACGGTCAGAGCACCATGGAGAAGGGAAAGGCCCCAGTTTGGTGTAGGCAGGGGGCAGCAGAGCAAGGAGGAAAGAAGCTGAAGTGCCCCTCTCGCTCCCCTGGGGCACATGTGGGTCCATGAGAATCCCCGGGTGTTGGGAAGGATGTCCGAGAGGACACCAGCCGAGAGGTCCAGAGCATGAAGCAGGGCTGGGGGAGATGCCAGAGGAGTCTGCCCAGAGCAGGACCCTGCCAAGGCATGTAAGGCTTAGGGGCCAATGAAAGCCCACCACAAAGGTCCCCAGCCTGGAGCCACTCTGCCTCCACATGTTTGTGGGGACCTATACAATGTCCCTGCACAATGGCAGCTCCTCTCTCCATCGGGGCTGTTTGGCTTCACCTGTCAGAAGCGTGCAGCTCACCTTCTGCAGAGGTGGTACCATGACCTGTGTGAAGGCTGATGACCAGCAGTCCGACAGCCTCAGGGAACTGCCCTCTACTCCCTGCCACACCAGAGCAGGGCAGGAGCACTACCCCGTGCTTCAGGTCCCATTCACCACTGCCCTGGCTCCAGTCCATGCCCAGAGCACAGGTATCCCAGCCCTCCCACTTAAGCTCACCTGTCCCCAGACTGGGTGATGAGCCGCCGGCAAGTCTCCATCTGCACGTCCAAGCCCCGCTTCATGCTGCACATTTCCATGTACTCGTGCAGGTGCCGGTTCATGTCGTTCTTGGCCGTGGCCAGCTCCAGCTGCACAAGGGAAACCGTGCAGAGATGAGCCCAAGGCTCAGAGCATGGTCATATCCAAGGCTGCTGCCCCCCAGTACCAGCTCCAGCATGGTATCCCCCTTCCCCAGAGACCCACTCCCCTATTTCATCCCCTTTCCATGCCACGTCCTCCCCAATTCCTCCTCCCACCTCTATTTGGTCGATGGTTTCCTGGTACTCCTTCTCACGGCTCTTAAACAGCGACTCCGTGTCCTTGATCACCTTCTCCAGGCTGTCATCCTGCTGTTGGGGGAGAGCAGATGGCACATTTAGAGGCAGGGAGGTGTCCGACGTGGGGGAACCAAAGGCAAGAGAGAGAGAAATCAGAGGAAGAAGTGGCAGTGCTGGGAGAAGAGGAAGAAACATAAGCAGTGTCATCTGAGTGACAAATAAGGCACAAGTCAGTCCTTCCAACACGGGGTAGAGGGACCCAGGACTCTCCCCGCTGGGCAGTGAGCACCTCAGCCAGAACAAACCCAGCAATGCACAGAAGCTTTGGAGACTGCAGACTGTCCCCATGTGCAACACGTCTCCAAGGGGATTGCTGAGGGTCAAAGACACAGGATAGCAGGGGCTTTGGCCAGGCATTCAGGCCTCTGTTTGGGCAACATTGCTGCAGAGCGGGCAGGTGGGCTGGAGAGCCCAAGCAAGAGAGCACCAGAGCTCAGCCCAGCCAGAGAAGGTCCTCTCTTCTGGGAGGGCTGCAGCTGGAAAAGGCACCTCTCCACATGTGTGTGGGCTGTGCCCTTCTCATGCCTTTCAGGCTGGAGGACCTTGGTCTGTCTAACAAGGAGACCTTTGTGAGGATGTAGTAACATATTTACATAGGGGTGGCTGGAGGGAAGCATCTGTATGGGTCTGCAAGGGATGGAGAGGCTGAAGACTGGTCGTTGAGGAAGTATCTTCCCAGGCTCCCAGGCCGAGTGCCCCAACCCAGGGCTGGATCCCCAAGGGGACCTGACACCACCTTTACCTCCCCCTGCACCTCTGCAGCTGCGATGGCGTATCCGGAGAAGTCCTCCCAGAGGAGCAGCGTTTCTTCTGTCTCCTCCCACGTGAGGCTGTCACAGTCATCCTCAAAGTCATACTCCCTCCTGGGGGCAAGGGAACAGCGTATCAGCACCCAGCAGGAAAAATCTGGTGGGCAGGGGGGCTGTGCCAGTGCCAAAAGCTTTGCCTGGCTCACAGCAGGGCTGCAGCTTTTGGAGGTTTGGCCAGGGTAAGCTCAAGGGTGCCCAGACCCAACAGCTGGTGGGCAAGGGGTTGGGCTTGACAGTCAGGAGCCCCAGTGAATTCAGGCAGCGGCTCCCAAAAAACAGAAGGGGGGAGCTGGACCAGCTCCCACCTACCACACGGGTGGGCTCGGGCATTTCAGGGGGGCAGCCCCACACCGTGCCACAGATCCCAGGGTGTTAAGCAGCCTGCAGCAGCAACTCCCATCTCAGCCTTCCCCTGGGAAGGAGAGACCACCCCTGTCCCCCATCCTAGGCACGGGCAGGGAGCCTTGCTCAGTGCGGGGGGCAAAGGTGCGGAGCAGCCGCACTCACAGCTGGTTCAGCATCCTCTGCATTTCCTCATTGATACTCATGGCCGTGGTCTCGTCCTCCTCTTCCTCTTCAGGTTTTCGGGAGGCATCGCTCTCCGACAGCGAGGTGTCTTCGTCGCTGACCTGCTTCCGCTCCCGCTTCCGCCCCACCGAGGCTGGGACCTTAACGGGAGACAAGTGCAGAGACTACAGAAACGAGGCCGGGTCCGAGGTCGGGAGTTGGGAGGAGATGGAGGGGAAAAGGAATGGTGGAGGGACAGAAAGACGGGGAAAAGAGAGAAAGAGAGAAAGGAAGGAAGGAAGGAAGAAAAGTGAGAGAGAAAGAGAGAGATGGGCTCGTTATGATCAGGTCAAAGATGGTGCGATGGATAAAACATGGTCTTAGCATTTTCTAAAATTAAAACTAAGCAACTAAAGATGGAATCTGTGCATCTGATGAGAAAAAACAATGTGGTTTTACTGCAGAAAAAACTCAAATCGCCCACCACCCCAGTCCAGAGACAGGGAAACACAGCGACAGAAACAGGAAAAAAGAGACAGAGTCTGAAAAAGGTGAAATATGTCAATATTTACAGTCCGACCTTATTTATAGAAAGTTTAAAATTTATACACTTTCTCAACTGAATGGAACTAACCAGTTGCTTCTGTGGGGACAAAGAGAGCGAGACAGAAAGGCAGTGACATCCAGAAAGAGAAGAGAGACAGAGAAAGAGAAGAGAGACAGAGAGAAGATGACGGAGAGGGGAAGGGGAAGGAGAGAGATGGAATTAGAGACAGACACTCAAGTAACTTGTCTCCCTCCTGCAGCTGCTCCCCTACCACTGCGGGGTCCCCGGGTCCAACACAACAGATCAGCGAGAGGTTGAGGGGACTCTCAAGACCCAAAGCAACATCTGGAGCTTTCCACCTCCTTTCCATGCCCTTTTGCCTGGTCTTCTCAAGAGAGAGACAGAGCAAGGGACCACAAGGAGCAAGGGTGAGGGTGACCAAGCGTCTCCCCTGGCAAGGGGCTGGTGGCGTCTCTTCTACCTCCTTTGGGAACTCTCCTCCCCAGAGCCAGCAGCTAAGCCTGGGGCAGCAGCAAATGTTTCTCACCTGAAACATCTTGATCATGTCCTCGCAGTTCCGCTGCTGTGCCACGTCGCACAGCTTGGCAGTGATGTCAATGCGTCGGCAGATGTCCATGTCCACCTTCATGGCCTTCTCCTGGATCTTGGTGTCCAGCTCTGTGATGTTCTGAACCCACGGTGCCAAAGGAGGGGGACAAAGAAGGAGGATTAGTCAAGGCAAACGGCAACCAGAGCCCCCACGTTCCCTCCTGTGCTGCAGGATCTACATCCACACTTAGCTCACTGCACCAACCCTGGTAGACCACCTCTGTGCTGGACATGCCCTGCCAAGGAACAGCAGCTCCTTTCTACGCAGCCCCACCACTCAGTAGGTAGGACACTGCTACCTGGTCAGAGAGGGGTTAGGGACTCACATTGCTCATCAATCCCTTGAAGACAACAAGCTCTGCCTTGAGCTGCTCCACCTTCATGGCCAGCTCCTCCTGGCAGGCTTCAGCCTCCTGGGCTTCCTGCCCCAGAGAAGAGGAAAACAGGCAAATCAGTGTCAGTGTGGGGCAGCTGGGGTGCAGAGGAAGTTGGGGGGTGGACAGTGATGCTCACCTCCTGCAGCTCAGTCACTCGGTCCTGGAGCTGGACACGCACCGTGTACTCCTCCTCCCATCTAGGGAGACAAACATACACTGCTCAGATCCCACCAGCCTCGCCTCGCCGGCTGCTGGAGAGGGAGGAGCAGCAGCTGCTCACCCCAAAGCTGTCCAAGAGGGGGTGATGACGGCACCGGGGTGGGAAGGAGAACGTGCCCAGGAATGCATTGCTGCTTGTTTCCAGACAACAGCAGCTGTCCCCACCCCAGCCACAAACCCTGTCCCACCACGGTCCCTGCTGCCCTTGCCATGGGCTGGCTGCCTGCTCTGCAACTGAGGGGAGCTGGGGACACCAACCGCAGGCTTCGGGCAGCAGCTGCCTTGCACACCCCGCCACACTGGGGCTGGTCCATGGCCTGATGCAGCCCACCAGCCTCTCCATCCACCCCCGAGACCCCCTTGGCCTTGGGTCACATTAGGTTCAGCTCCTGTCCTGGTCTGAAGCTCCAACACTCAATAATGGGCTTGCATATGTTGCAGAGTTGCCCCCCTATGCATCATAACCACACTACATGTTGACCGTGTTAGGGCATGAGTGGCCATGATGTGCATCAACACGGGGCCAGACTCTTTTCAGTGGTGCCCAGGGACAGGACAAAGAGCAATGGCACAAACTGGAACACAGGAAGTTCCATCTCAACATAAGGAAAAACTTTACTTTGAAGGTGGCAGAACACTGGAACAGGCTGCCCAGAGAGTCTCCTGCTCTGAAGATACATAAAACCCATCTGGATGCACTCACAGAATGATACGGGGCTGGAAGGGACCTCTGGAGATGATCTGGTCCAACCCCCCTGCCAAAGCAGGTCCACCTAGAGCACGTTGCACAGGATCATGTCCAGGCAGGCTTTGAACATCTCCAGAGAGGAGACTCTGCCACCTGGGCAGCCTGTTCCAGGGCTCTGCCACCCTCAAAGTAAAGAAGTTCCACCTCATGTTTAGGTGGAATTTCTTATATTCAAGTTTGTGCCCATTTCCTCTTGTCCTATTCCTGGGCACCACCAAAAAAAGACCGTCCCCGTCCTCTTGACACCCACCCTTTAAGTATTTATAACCATTGATCAGATCCCCCCAAATTGATCAGATTCCTGACCAGCCTGCTCTAGGTGAACCTGCTTTGGTGGGGGGTGTGGTGTGGGGGTGGTGGACTAGATGATGTCCAAAGGTCCCTTCCAACCCCTACCATTCTGTGATTCTTCTGCCTGCACCAATGCAGAGGACCGCCCTGCGCTGGGCTGTGCCACCCAGGTATGGGCTAGAAGTCTCCTCAGTTGTTACTGCTGTGTGGCAAGTTGGATTAAAAAAAACCCCAAACAAAACAACACACCAGTGTTTTGTCCTGCGAAGAAGCAGGATGGATCTCCTGCCCATCCTGCATAGATGTCACCATCTGTGTCAGGTTGGATGGTGGGTACCGTGTCAGGCTCTGCAGCTGCACAAAAAGCTGAGCTGCAAGGTGCCCCGGCCTTGCTACACAGAGACACGTCACCTGGCAACTATTATATTCTATTTCATTGCCATGAGATCATCATCTCGGGCCACGCTGCGGTGTTGGCCCCGGCACGCAGTCTGCTGGGAGGCCACCAGGCTCTTTGCTAAATGAGTATCCCGTATTGCAGAGGGCTTGGCAGGCATCAACCCCTGCATTCTTACCCGGCCTCTGGCTCTTCTGGGAGAGACAGATTTCTCTGAGAAAGCGGGATTTCTCCCGGAAAGCAACCAGAGCCAGGCCCTGCCCGGTGCTGCGGTCTCCGGTGTCTATTTAATGCTTACAAGCAGCAACACCGTGACCCTGCACGAGGACGTGGAAAAAAAATAATCAATCTCTCCTCTGGCTTCCTCACACCAAGCTTGAAAAATGAATTCCAAAGTCTAGGAGACCAGAAGGCACACGAAAAGCCCTCACACTTGTTATGGCAGGGTTATCACGACAGTGTGATGACGTGGGAGAGTCCTGGCTTATGAATTTCTTCTAGGCTCTTAATGCTGGCAACACTTCGCCTCACCCAAAACAAGGAGAAAATGTGCACTCCTCATGTTGGTGTTGGCTCCATCCCGCAGCTACAGAAGGGGAGTCAAAGGGGGTTCCCATCCCTTTGAGGAAAGAGGAAGGTGAAGAGAGAGGGAAGGAGAAAGTTAAAAGGTAGAATTGCCCTTATATGGGAACTGTTCAAACAAGGCCTCCCTCCCCTTCCCTCCCCTTGGAAGGGGAGAAAAAACGCCTTCCACCACAAGAAAAAATTTTCAGCATCTTTCTCGGTGCAGTGTGTCCTCTCTTTTTCAGCTCTTTTTCAGGTCTCTGTGGAGCCTGGACTCACCAGGGAAGTAACACACAGCTGCAAACCCTTGGAAGAATTAATTTCACACCGATGCTACGGAAGACAAGGACCGACCCGACAAAGCACCGATTTAAAGGCGGGAGGTCGCTCGCCTCCTGCCTGGCTCCTTCTTCCCTGCTGCCTCCTGCAATGCACCACTCCTAATAATAACAACCTGCCTGCGCTACGGCACCCGCTGCCAGGTCACTGCTGGCTGGAAGCAAGGCTGCCCCACACAGCCCCACTGCACGCCGAGGCTGCC
>BJBW01010149.1:0-63183 GCA_004320125.1 Scolopax mira
TTCCCTCAAATTCTGATTCATTTAGCGATAGAATCCCTTAAGCCTCAGTGTTACCCTCTTCCTTTCACTGGAGGCACGTACAGCTGCCACTCCCAATCTCATATAAGTGGTGTTGCCTCACTGCTATCCAAAATAGTTTACTCACGTGGTGGAAAATTGTGAAACTCTTCGCTAGATTTTTTCTTCTTTCATGAGACCTGGGAGCTGCAATTGCTCATTATAGTTTACTGTGCCTTTCAACTAGCTGTTCATCAATACCCAGCACAGTTTGCAGAAGCCTGCTTACTACTATTATAGCAATATTATAATTATTATAATAAGCAATATTATAGCTTACTGCTATTTCCATATTTCTTCCCACTGCTCTGTAACACAGCTCTTCCTTATTTAATGTGGCAGGAAACTTCCAGCTACTATTAAAGGATGAGTTTCACCTTGGAAGTCCTGTGCGAGTCTTGCAAGTGAGATGCTGTTACTTCTAATTAAATGGCTGGAGGAAATAGGCTGTATTTTTTGTTTGGTTATTTTTTTCTACGTTTTTTTTTCTTTTTTCTTTTTCTCTCTTACCTGCACAGGTATGTGCCATAACTCTGGTAATTTATTATGATTACTTAAAATGTGTAGCATTCACTGTATTTCTCACTTTTTTTCATAATTGGATTGGGCATATGCTTATGTGGTATCCAGATAAGCAGGAAGTTAGCAAGCAAGCACATTAAGTTCAATTCAGTGTAAATAAAATGCATCAGCACCTACTTTAGAATGATGCAAAGATCCAACAAGCATGGGCCAAACTTGAAGGCTGCCTTTTGGTTCAGCAAGCTGACTATTTTAATGTTCACGGCTCGGCTCTAAACTAGCCCATGTGAAATCTCATCAGAGAGGCATTACCCTGGCCACCTCCTCTTCCCTTCTTTTAGACATCAGAGGTAGGTAGCATCCTTAACATTGACGTTGCAATGCTGCAAAGCTGGTGCAGGTGAAGGAAGCTCTCCTCATTCTTAGCAAACTAGCAGCAGACCACGTATCCTAAGTGTGGTCCCAGTCCTTGTCTGAAGGAAATCTGACCAAAGAGTGAAGAGGATGAGAGTGTAAAACAATGCACTACTACCTCCATTTTGCAGGTCTGGAATTCCCTGAGAGTGGGAATCACACCTACCAGGGTACTTAATCATCTAAATGCCAGTGAGGTTCCTAATTCCCAAATATCTCCACAGGAGATAGGGACCAGGGCACTCAGGAGGATATTGCCCTAAAGGACATAATAAAGATCACTGTGGAGCCTGTGTTGGGAGCTGGTTGATAGACCCAAATCCCTGGAGATACTTTGGTTCTTAATTAAAAAAGGTCTCACTGGGTACGGCCAGCCCCTGAGTCTGTAACCCATGCCTGTTAGAAAGTGGGGTATTTTCCTTAGTGTCCATATCCTCGCCACAGCACAGTTCAGTGTAGGAGCAGCAGGAGGGGAAAATTCTAAAGCCTTAAGACTGCTGGTGCTGGCAGAAATAAACCACTTGAAACAGTACCTCTACAACAGCAGGGCTGGCAGGACAGCAGAGCCAAATATAAGTTTGAGGAGGTCGGAAATCCCATGCTATGGATTTTGGCCTGGTTGTGGTAAGGAATTTCCCTTGGTACTCTGGCAGCTGTTTCAGCTCCGTGAGGCCAAATGACACTGCTGCCCTGGACTACTGTCTGCCCAGGTGAGCAACTTGCTTTGCTGAGACCAACTCCTACTTTCCATGAAGCCTTTCCAAAAGTAGTCTTCCTCCCAGTCCACCCTCATGCCCAGTGGCATGGTTTGAGGAATCCACAATAATTTATTGTCATTTAGACAAGTATTTTCTTACTCAATGAGCCCTTTCCACCTGGGAAGGAGAATTGGGAAAAAACAAAGAAACTCGGGGGTTGAAATATAAACAGATTTAATAGAATAAGACTAAATATTTAACATTAATAATAACTAAAGAGCCAGTATTGATCCTGATACCTGATATATAAAATATACAAGGATTATACTTGGCCCATTCTATCAGCAGCAAGCTGTGAGCTCCCAGCAGGGGACAGCCAATGTCGAACACTGCAAGCGCTATGGCTTTGGGAGGAAGGAAGAGGCTCAGGGGTCTGGCACAGGGGCAAGAAGTTCTCAGGTTTGCAGCCATCAAAGGAGAGAGAGAGAATTTCTCATCAAACTTTCTAATTTACACTGACTGTGATGTTCATGACATGAAATAATCCTGTTGGGTAGCCTGGGTCAAGTGCCTTGGTCTCACTCCTCCTCATCCCTGCACCTGGCAATGCTTGAAAACATTGAGATCTTGAAGCCTGCATGCCATAGCTGGCTATAAAGTAAATATTTTCACAAACTTAAACACCAGAGTCTTCTAAAAGTACAGTTTTCTCAAGCATTAGAAGAGAAATTAGAAATCCTGTTCATACCAGGACACCTGGCCACAAAACCCACGCCTTTCTTCCAGGGCACATGGAGCCTCTTGCAGGCAGGAGAGGAGCTCGCTGGAGGGCATGTGGCAGGGTAGCTTTCCCTTCCTTACCAGGCTCCTTGCAGACTTCTCTCTTAATGTGATCTCCCTCAGACCAAATGGCTCAAAGTAAATCTGTGATGCCTTCTTCACCTTCAGCAAAGGCCATTTCAACAGAATTTTGCTTCCCTTCTCATTTACCCTGGGCAGAGCTGGTGATAACTGTGATATTGCCAGTAACATTGTCAGCACAGTCTCAAACTCTGTGTGAGGGATGGGAGCACAGGGTGCTTTAATGCTCATCCTGCATTTACTCCCACTGTGAAAACAGCGAGTGAGAAAACCCTTCCAGGGCATTTTAGAGTAAATATTTCTAGCAATCCTCTCTGCATGCACAGGTGTTTTGGCTGTGCATAGAGTTGGGATTACAAAAAGGCTAGTGCATGCCAGCAAAAAAACATTGGTCAAAATGCTTCCAGTGGTATTGTGTGAGGAAAAAGACCCAACTGTTTTACTTAAAACTCTTTCCTGGCAATTTTAAGTACACAGGAGGTACTGTAAATACCCTGGGTTATCTGTCCTTGCAGTGTAAGAGGAATTGCATTTGAATATGTACAAAAATATTATAGGATATAAAACTCATTCTGAGGTACCTTTCACAAACTGAATGAAATTTTGGGAATGGCAATCTGTTGCAGGAGGAGTAAATGTGATCTGACATCATCATTGGTATTGTTGGGACTATGGGATTTGGCAGAGGTTGACAATGTGCCTGCTGTAATTCAGAGTGATCCCAGGGCTGCTCTAATGTACGTGAAGCTTTCAGCTCAGATGAGCCATGGCATTGCTACCTACCCTAAAGAGACCTGGAGAATTCCATTCCTGTACTGGGGAAATCCCTTCCTTAACCCTTGTTTAATGAGTCTTGGATATACCTTTGAAGGAACTACAAGGGCTCAATTGAGGGTTGGGGAGCAGGAACCTAAACGTAGTCTCTCCAGGTATAAAGGGTAAGATTCCCCTTGTTTTGACAGGAGGCAGGAATGTGGCTCATCTCAATCTTACCCATGCCTTAATACTGCCTTAATACTGTTGTTCCCTGTCCATTTTCAGAGCTTAAAGAAAACTTCGCTGATCCCAAGGAGGAGAAAGTCTTCTTCACAGGAACAAAGTCTTTTTCCTCAATCTTTGCTCCTCACTGTATCAGCCACTTCCTACATGGTCACCAAGAATGCAAATAATCAGCCATTTTTGATATCAATAAGGTTCTTTTCAGTGTAATCAGGTGCTGGGCTCAGCTATGCCAGGACCTGATGAAGCAGAGGCTGATGTTTCTCTAAATCCTGCCCAGGGCAATAAAAATAAAATTTGTTCTAAGATTGCAGTCAAAGTCCTCACTTCCTCACTTCCTCACTTCTAGAAACCTTGTTTTGGGCATACCTGGGCTGTGAAAATCCCTTGTTTATCCACGCAGAAATCCACTAACAGAGGAGTCATATTTAAGGTGGCTAACTAAGAATTAGGTTTTCCTGTTTCATTTGCTGTTTTGTGTATAATGAGAGCCTGTAATCAATATTAGGATTAGTGTTTTTCTGCTTGTTTTGTTTGGGTTTTTTTTTAAAGTCTTTAAGACATTAGGGTCTGAAGGCTGGTCACCCCCTTCTCACACACACACTTTGTTGAAGTATCTTCGGAAGGTCTGAGGAGTAATTATTGTGAGCTCTTAATGCCATAATTGAAGGTGTTGAATCTTCAACAAAGCCTGACTTTATTAAACTTGTGAATTAGCTCTGATGTTAAATAGTTGTTAACAACAAACAAAAAGAGCTTCTTTAGAGGTTTTTGTTTTCTTTCTCCTTTTTTTTTTTTTTGGTGACTCTGCCCACCCTCAAATGGCTTGGCTGCTGCTGCTCCTCTCCCTGGCTCTGTGCTCTTCTGATTGCACACCAGCTTCAGGGCTAAGGAGAAATGACGATGTGGGGGAAATCAAATAAAAGGCAAAAAGAAGGAAAAGGAAGCCTCTCCCCCTGTCCCCTGGAAGCAGGACAGAAGGACTATGCTGGAGAGAAGGTGCCATCTGCGGAGATTTGTGTTTGCTGCTGGTGTGGCTGCAGCTTCCTGCGTGAAGCTGGGTCACTGCCACCAGGGACTGTCTCTGCAGATGGCTCGAGGTGTGTGGCCAGGCTCCTGGTGCCAGCCTGGGGTGGCCAGCTCTGCTCCAGAAACCACGTAGCCGTGTTGGATGCAAAGCTAATAGATCCAACTGAGAAATTTATTGTGAGTTGCAGGGGAGAAAAGTGTTGGCCTGGCTCCTCTGTCTCCTGCCTTGCAGGGTCATGCCTGGGCCAGGCAGCTTTCCAAGCTCACCTTGCTATCTCCTGAGGGGCACAGAGAAACCCTGGCACTCATAGTGGCAAGCAGATACCTTCCACAGTGTACAGGCATAATGCATGATAGAGCTGATGTAGCCAGACTGCCTGCCCGTGATGCTGTGGGAGGGCCTGAGGAACTAAGCCTTTCAGGTCATTCCCAAGATTTCTGCCTCTGAGGGGCACAGACACACCACTCCTGCCTCAGAGAACAGAAATGTTTCACTGGGTCTGCAGAAAAATTTGGAAAAAAATTTAAAAATAATCAAGTCACCAAAAAGCCCCAACAAACCATCCCAGCAATATATTTAAAGAAATCTTTGGAAGATGTAGTCTAACTCCGAAAATTAGACCTCTGCAGTTCGCTACTCCAGAATGTGAAACCTATGTCTGTTTTCAGCCTATGAATTCACAAGCTAAAATGTTTTCCTCTTTTTAATTTTTATTTATAAAATCCAGTTCATAACAAGATTCATCTGTTCCATCAGGCTTTTTAGTAGCCAGAAGGGTTTTTTATTGTTGGCGAGCGTGGGTTTATGAGGGTGGAGAATCATCTGGTTTTGTGGCCAGCTGTTGGCCATTGTTAGGAACTATTAAAAAGTCTTTGTACGTGTGCCCAGATATGTGTTTGAGGGGCATGCCATTAATCAGCTTCTAACTACGGGAATAATGATGAGACATCTAAAGAAGATGTTTCAAAATTATTAAAATAGCATTCAGGTGGGGAAAGTCATTCATTCTTCTGCATGGTGCCTCACAAGTGTCCAGAAACGATGTACTAATCAACTCCCCTGCCACCAACACTCATTCTAGTCCCATTACACACGATATTGTCCTTTAAACAATGACAGCTGTGCATCTGTTGCAGCTCACTTTCCTTGGGACTTTGGCTTCATGAGCTATATCTTGACAGAGAACAGTGTGTCAGCAGAGCATGGTCTTAGGCCCTGGCAAAACGAGCCTGATCTTAATGAAAGGTTTTAGCTAACAACCTTTGCCACTCATTTGCTGCAGTGTATATATGTCCATTCAGTCAACTGGAACAGGGCATGTGGTAGAGATGCAAGAGCTTGATTGCATGTCCAGGCAGTGAAGAAATACTGTTTGCTGATTCTTTACCTATTCACATAGTTATGTTCTCTTCAAACATATAGTGGTCTCCATTGCCTGGTTTTAGCATGGATGTCCTGTGGCACCTCCTCTCTTCTGCAGGTTCAAGAGGAACTGTTTCTGGGAGAAATCCTCAAAGGGGCAGGCACATAACTCCTGAGTTATTACCACTTGCTCTCTGTCCTGGCTTTCATCAGCACTTAGGATCTCCAGGAATGCCCCTATTTATATTTAGCAATGGAAATCCTCACACCACAATGTACACAGTTCACTCTGACTCTGGCTGATGCAAACTTCCCTTAAGCTATGAAGAAGATGCCCATCTTCTACTGGAATCAAGTTTTCTGCCACCAGCAGAATGGCTTAAGTAGATCTGTGTTAGTGGCATCTGAACAAAACAGGTTAAAAAGAAAGTTCTCAATAAATTCCAAGTTCCTGAACATGAGAATATACTTAACATACTTTCCAAAGTGTATTAAAACATTAGGAGATGAAGGGAGATACTTCTATGATTGTGCTGCACATTGCAAGGCTGCACATGCCTTTGTGAATTCAAGTTAGAAACTGAAAACTGAGGAACTGACTGGGTTAGAAAGAGATCCAAAGAGGCTAGAAGATGGCTTGAGAGGATCAGCTGTGACCTCTGGAATTTTGGCTTGCTGTCTTCAGTGACAAAACCCATGTTTTTATTGGAGACTGTAAAGGATGAGAACAGGTATTTACACTGTGGATTGCAATTATGCTTTCTGAGAGGCTGAAGCTTGCCGCGTAAATAATGTGTACTTTGGGACTGTGCTAAAAGCTGCCATGCATAAAGAACAAAATTACTTTGGATGGGTTATGATGGTCTTATACTTTTATAAGCAACTTAGGAAAAGTACTTCCCCACTGCATGGTAACATCTCCTAGGAGTCTGGAAGACTATCAGATCATGTTTTATGAACTTAAGCAACGGTTTCCTCCTGATTCTACTTTAATATTTTCAGCCCTGGGCTTTTAAAACTTATTAGTCAGGCTATCCTCAAAAAACATAAGATTGAGAAATCATGAGGTTTAAAAAAAAATGTAAATTGTGTGTTCTTTTTCTTAGCCTTGAGGGTTTATGTTTGCAGTCTTCTCTCTGCAACAATGCTAGCTAGAAACTTACTTTTAAAACACTGGAAACAGGGAGTATTTGTGTAATCACATGACTCCAAGAACCAGGACCTTAAGATAAAAAAAAACCCAACCAACCAAAACAAAACCAGAAGTGAAAACTTGTGATAAAATCTCCAGAAGACTGTGATAAAATCTTCTAGAGGTAAATCGTATAGATGAACAAAAAAAACCCCATCAGCTGAAAACTGATGTTTTCATCAGAAGCTGTGGATTCCTATTTTCCCTCTCTGACTAAAAATCATGATCAGATTTTAACGAAAATAACAAGTTGGGAAAACACTCATAATTAAGAATAAACACAGAACCATTAACTTTATAATGTTTTGCCTTCCTTAGGATATCAATTTTTAACCCTAACCATGCTTTTAAGTCTTTTTATTCCCCTGAAATGGAATAAGGGAAATATTAATCTCAATGGCCAGGCATTTATAAGGTGTAAATCAGTGCAGTTGCATTGCAGTCAAGGACTTGGGCCACTGCATGGCCCAGTTTCATGAGTCATTCTCTTTGGTTTTGTTCCTTTTCATTTCAGCTGCTACTGGGAAGAATACGTGAGCCTAGTGTCTGCAAACAGTCCTCAGATGAACTCACACAGAGGATCCCAGTAGCTCTGTTAGTGTCACCTACTCCAGATGTCCTCACCAACCAAGAGACTGTCAAAGAAAATATCTTTATAGCTTGCGCGGACAGCAGAATCCAGGCCTTGAACAGAGTTTCATGAAGAACAAATAGGAGGCACGATTTTTGCCTTTATATTCAAATATACGCTATTGTTCTGTAGTTACATAAGTCAGCCAGTCAGGGAACAGAAACAACATCATATGACTTATGTAACTAACCATTGCCCAATCCTGCAATGAGATCTGTGTGGCCAGGCCCCCCCCATGCAAAGCCCCATTGAAGTCCAGACAAAGATCACTCCGGGGTTGGAACCCAACATGGTAGAATTTATGACTATTTGCAACAAGCCACTCACGAACAAAACTGAGAATTAATCCCTGAAGAAACGGGTGAATCATTTTTTTGATGAACAAATACATTCTATTCTGTTTGTTACAGCTTTGTGGATAATTCAGGATTCAGAAAAGAGGCAAAATCCATCAAAGCAAATAGACATTAATTTCTAATTATAAGTCCGGTTCTTCAAGAAGGGCCAATATCCTTGGGCAAACAAAAAGAGTGAAAACAATCTTCTGAGAAATAACTTGTTGGTTCTTGATAACTCAGAAATTTGTCTAAGGTGGAACCAGAGGTTGAAATGGTTTAATTCAGCAAAGATGGTCCCCAAAATCAGATGCTGTGATCTGTATTCAGGTGCTTCTACAGCCCATGCAAGAAGATCTCCATGACTGGAGATGCTGGTATTTCTTGATTCAGCTTTGGGGTTTGGTGCACCCTGTCGCATCTCAAATACAAACAGTGAGAACTCTTTCCTGCTGTTGAACAAAACTGTGCAGGATGCTGGAAAAATCTGGAAATGGACCTTTCTATGGAGGCAGAGAATAAAATGGAAGGAAAATGGAAACATTGTCAGGAATTGTGAGACTAGGCAAAACCCAAAGCCCTTCTTGCCTTGTTTTGTGTTCCTGACCACAGCCCAAACCAGCCCCTTCCAAGGAAGAAGCCCCCAAACAATGAATTCACATCACCATCTCTTCCCCCACCTTCTTGAACTTTAGCAGTGAAAAAAACCTCCTCCAGTGGTGGAGGATTCTGTAGAATACTTCATGTGGTGACCAGCTAGAAGCTTGCCTGGCCCTCCTAGAGCTTGTCTTTTATTTAAGAGGCTGTCTGTCATTGCATGCCTGGATGCAGGTAGATGTTTCAGATGGAGGCTAGGCTGCACAAAGGAGAATATAAAGTAACATGGCCACCAGTGCGGCCACCAGGCTGTATGTAGTAAGGGGAACCTGTTCATGGGAGAAGCTGCTTTCCAGCGTTCTCTTTCAGCCTGCATGACCAGTCCTAGCAAGCGCACAGTTGCTGCAAGCAATTCAGAGATGTCCACTGCTCCCTCTCACCCTGCTTTCTGACATAATTTCTGACCACCTTACACAGAGTTAGCGTGTTTACTGCCACTTTGCACCGGATTACGCAGAATAACAAGATGCATCCAGCCCATGACTTCAGCTGAAGAAGTTGAAGATGGGGATGGGAAATCATGAAGTATAAACACAATTGTTTCTATAGGAAGTGTTATTCTAAAGCTTATAGGAGATATCAAGAACTTTATTGTATACATAAAGAGGCTTTTGACTTGAACGTTGTGCCTGGAACATGTGGCAACAGCCAAAATAATGTAAACAGATTTGCTTTTTACTCTGTGCTTTGCAAAATATTGGCAAGAGGCTAAAACATCTAATTAGCCCATTTTCTTACCTTGGCATGTGTTGATTTGTATTTCAGGGTCAAGATCTGTGGCTTTTTACTCAGTGGTGTTAGTTTTGCAGATTATATTCTATATAAGGTATATTTTTCTAGAGCCATTGTTCTTTGTCAAATAAAACAGAGAAATGGACGGTAAAAAATACATGCAGTGGTTAGCATGTGATTTTTTTCCCATAGAAAGTGAGCAGAAACTGCTGTTGGTTTTTTTTTTTAAATCTGCTAATACAAGATCTATGGTGGGGCCATTCAGCTGAGAGCGGTCTGGATGCTACAGTATGGCTGCTTATGATCCATCAGTAGTTGTGATCCTGAAATGCAGCAGTTGAAAATAAACTCATTTAAACCATCCTCATGTCTGTCCAGCTCACTTCAGTAACCAAAGAATGGCAGTGCTTATTTGTGGTGTCTCCAGATGACTGTTTTCCTTTGTTGATGGGCTGGATGAGGAGAAAGCCTACTATCAGTTGCCGTGGCTCAAAGTTGCCTGTCTCTGAAAGCCTGGTGGAGGGAAGTTTGACTGTAGCTTGAGACCCATCTGCATGGGTGCAAGACCATGCACTCTTTAGGTGAGGAGGAGGACCACCAGGTCAGTGGCTGCTGGGCACCTTCATGCATGGCTAGGAGTGTGCAGATTTTGCTCACAGCTACTTTGAGAGCAATTTAGATCACAGCCACGCTGGAGACAGCAGTTGTAATTGTCCTCTGTGATTTCAAATGAGGTACCTACCATGCAGGCTGGGACAGCAGCAAGAAGATAAGGCAGTAGTCCCACAAAGGACTGGATGCCTATAACACTTGTTTCCGAGTTTCTCACAGTGCTTATAGATAATGCACATGCCTAAGTCCCAATGTCTACCCAATCTCTGTTGTAGGAAAGCAACACTATCCTTGTTAGTACCGGCTTCTGACAGGGTGTTGTAAAGGACTGGTGCATCTTGTTCCTTTGTTTACAGTTAGTTACACATCTCCACCATCATCCACATATTAGACATTAGCTTATCTAGCTATTTTCTTCCCCAATAGCTCTGAAAAGCCTGGTTCCTACAGAAAAGTACCACTCGGCTTGGCTACCCTGGAAGCACGGGGAAGTGCTGGATTGAACTGGGATCTACGTGCCTGATGTGAGCTCTTCTCTCAGTAGGCTGGGCTTTGAGATCTGTTCAGCAAAGGACAACCACAGTGATACTAGCCAGCTGTCTATTTCTATGCACTGTTCATCACTGACCAAAAAGCACCTTTGCTTCAGGCTGAAAAAGTGCTTGAAACAGGTATAAGGGGGAGCCGAGAAGTGTCTGAACCACCAAGGAATATAGTCCCAGATGCTTCCTCTTGTGACCAACTCCCCCAAAAATTTGCACCTGGGAGTAGAGCCAGGGATGAAATTATTCATGTAGAGAAGGATCAGACTCTTTTAATAAATAAGTCATGATGAGTCCCCAGCACCCACTGAAGGTTGGCACTAACAAGTTGTCTGACTGATTGAGCTGGGTAAAGTTTTCCAATTAAAAGCTAGAACACTCAGGAGCCCACTGCAGAGCTACACAACTTCCAGCATGGACATCACCCCTTGCCTTCAGCTCAGCTTCTGCCTTCACCATGTGGATTTAACAGTTTATAGAAACTATTTTCAGTAATATCGGCCCTAGCAAGTTCCTTTTTTTTTAAAAAAAAAAAAAAAAGTACTTCTTTGCTATGAAATAGAGGTAGGCCCCAGTCATGTACACTCTCCATTGCTCATATGCTGTCCAAGCAAAGGGCCCATGGCTGTTGCTGGAGTTGGGAAGAGACAGAAGAGATTTCTGAAAGCACCCAGTTCTGTCCAAGCTTTGTCCCAGCAAAATTTGTTTTAGGGTAGAAAAGAACAGATGAGAAAACCCTACCTAAAAAGGGACTGTTGCTTGTGGATCCAGATGACCCAGCACCACTGCACCTTGCCTGCAGATCTCTGGAAGCATTGTTTTTCTCGAGCAGTGAATGTTAACCTTAGAGAAAAGATCCCCAGCCTACTACCAGAGACACTGCCTGCAAACACGTTTTTCTCCTTGTGTGTTCTGGGTCCTATCCTTTTCCCATGGAAAGGCTGCTTGCAGCTGGTGCTGCTGTATGTGTCTGTATCCGTAAACTCAATGGAGACCCAGCATGGGCTCGAGCACTTGTCATGGCTGTCTATATTAATTAATTGCCAGCACATGCCCTGGCACGGGGTGGGCCTTCTGCCCACCAGACCTCTCCAGACAATGCCCAGGCACAATTTGGCTGGGGGGTGTGTGTGTGTGGGTGTAGTTCCCGGGTGGACATGGGGATAAGAAGGGAGACGAGGCTGGACGTGAGCCACGGCCAGAGGGAATGTCCCAGCCTCTCTAATTCATTCTTGTTCAGAGCAGGTTCAGGCATTTTAAGAAGCTGAAGCATAAAACCTGTTCTGTCAGTGGGCTTGGGATGCACAGTGCTCATAAATATTAGCAAGAGGAGTGGGTTAAAACCCTTCCCACCCCCCGTCAGAAGCTCCATCACATATCCTGCCCTGAGGTTTTTGCTTGCCGAAATATTTATTTCTTCCCTGTTCCCTACTCCTGTTGCTGAAGCTCAGACTATCCCAGACCTCTGGTTGATAAGTGTTTACAGCACAGCTTTTCCTCTGGCTTGCTGAGGAAAACTATCTCAAGTACATTAAAAATATTTAAATATGTATATTTTTAAAGTATCAGATGTGATCCACTGCACTCTTTTGAAGGTCCTTAACCCTCCCTTGGAGTTTTCCTCCTAAGGGCTCAAGCTGCTTCTGTCAGTGCTTTGAGTTTGCCTGGATGCCTAACCTGGGCTGAGTTAAAATGTACAAACACTCAAAAAAATTTACTGTTTCTGTCCTGAGGACCCTTTGTTCTAATTAAAAAACTTCAGGAGGCCAGGAGGCTACAGCAGCTGAGTCTGGGAATACAAACTCTTTTTCTCTTTTTTCTCTTTCTCCTTCCCCCTGTCTTTCCCCCCCCCCCCCCCTCCCCCCTCCCCCCTTAATAATCAGGGAGGTGGGGAGGCGGAAATCTCAGCAGGAACAGATTGAAAACATTAACATTTGGTTGGTTTTGTATTGTTCTTTAGTGAGACCGCAACTCATAAGGCTGTTTTAATAAATGTCTGGTTAGGGGCCAATCAAAAGCTGCCAAAATGGGTGTAGGGAAGCCTGTTTCCCACACAGTCTGCTCTTTCCCACCCTAATCACTGGAAATAAGAAGGCCTAATAACCAAATGCCTTCTTTTCCCTGCTTACCTCCTCACTCTCGGGGATTTTGTAGCCCATCGTTCCTAGACATGAGCAAACCTAACTCTCCCCTCCAACAGCTCCTCCCCCAAGGCAAACTGAGACCATCTTGTTGAACCGTAATGTAACATATGTTGAGGGCAGATGCTCATCTGGTGTACATTATCCTAGCTCTGTTCAATTCAATGGAGCTCCAGTAATTGACATCAGCTGAAGACCGTACCTTTGTTTTATTTATGGTGGTTGAAGGCAGTTCCTTACAGGGTATGGACATGCAAGGGCTGGGAGTTTTCTCTGCTCGCTTGCCACCTTTGTCGGGGAGCAGAGGAAGGAACACTGAAATGTCCAGATGTGTTCTCAGGCTGCCTTTACCTGGAAAGCTCTCTTTCATACCAAAGAACATTTATTTCTCTAAAGGTGGGTGCTAAGGAGGCTGGGCTCTGCCTTGAAGGAGCAATAAAAGAAAAAATCAATGAGTGTATCATGCAGTAGGGTGCATGCAACCTAACTTCTCCAAGATCACCTTCTGTTAAGAAGGTGGAGAGGGATCAGAAGCTTCCCCACTCTGTAACAAGGAGCGCTCCCTTTCCTTGCTGGGCAACTAACCTCA
The DNA here is from genome assembly GCA_004320125.1 of Scolopax mira. Lineage (NCBI taxonomy): Eukaryota > Metazoa > Chordata > Aves > Charadriiformes > Scolopacidae > Scolopax > Scolopax mira. Next base: position 13,375 of record BJBW01010149.1, read on the forward strand.
GTTCCAAACCTATGTGGCTGGCCACAGCAAGAGGAGGTCATATATGGGATTTGACTTTCTTGTGCTGGTGTATGCCCAGAGTGGAACAGACCATGAGGGAAACCTTTCCCATAGAGTCTGCAGCTTGGAGATGGTTGCAAACACAGCCAAAGGCACATCATAGAAGTTAAGTGTTATGACCAAGATCATATAGCTGATTAGTTGCAGAGAAGCCAGATATCCTGATGTTTACCATATCAGGGTAAACAGAATATTAAAGTAAAAAGAAATGAGAGCCCTGCTACACTGTCATTCACATTCACATGATTCAACAGCATCCACTTTTATCTTTCAGCAACAGACCAGGACACCTGATGGGAAGAAAAGAGGCCTGTTAACTTCTGGATGGGTGACTTTGGTTTGTGCTAGGCTGTAGTAGCTACTGAAAGAAAAACAACACCAGAAAAAGAAAACTGCACAGACTTGAGCTTTGAAATTTAATTGTAACAACATGACAAGCTACATGTGAAAGAAAAGAGAAATAGTTTAAGTGTTGAGGGTTTTGGAGTTCTTGTTCATTTAGTAAAGGTGTGATGGGAGCACGAACTGGCAAATTTATCAGTGTGAAATGGTCAATAAGAAATAGCTCTTTTTGAGGCATTATAACTACTTACTAGTGTTAAAAATCTGGGACCAATTAAGTTTGTGTGAAACTTTTGTTCTGAACTCCAAAGCATGTGAAACTTGCTGTATTATGTTTGCTGCAGAGAAGGTTTGGCTGCATGACAGCACCCAAACACGCATCCCTGCCTGCCATCTTCTTTGCATGGCTGTGGCAGCCCAGGATGAAGCTGATTAATGCCAAGCAGCTCCATGTGTTGCTACCATGGTAGGTGGGATATTCAAACCGCAGTGGATGGCAATGTGCACTGGCGCAAGGATTGCTCCAAAGCCTGATTTCCCTGTGCAGTTCACTGTCACACGGGTGGACCTTTGTGCAGGAGAGCTGTGGTAGATGCCACCTGCTGAATCTGCTGGGGTGATCTGGGCAGTTCGTCTACCTCCAGGAAGGCTGAAACCCTTCATCCCAGGAGGGGATCGCTGTGAGGTGTAGGCAGGCGTGCTGCTCACCTTACCCCCATAGCAAGAAGGGAGAGGGCCTGAGGCTGATTGCACCTAAACTGCCCAGAGGGAGATTCACTAGGGGATGCCTGCCAGCATTGGAGGAAGGTGACAGCAGTCTTGGTGGACTAATGAGTTTCTTCTACATGGACAACTTTGCTGCTCCTGCCAGGGCAGCTAAGCAGTCATGGATTTCCCTGTCCACGTGTCCTGCTCCCCTGCTGCCAGCACCCAAAATGTCTGGGAGCAGCCAGCCTGGTGATGCAAGCATGGCTGTGCTCTCCATTAAGGCCCTGAAGACATGGTGGCAGTCCTTGTGATTCGACAAACCCAGAGGTTTAGACAGTGTCCAGAAAAGCTGGGAATTGCTTCAAGATGTGGCTGTCAGGGCAGGCATCCCATTCATAAACCCAGGTGACTGCACTCAGCAGCTGGTTTTCCCATCTGCCTCCCATGGCTTCTCCTAAACGAAGAATATTTCAGCCTGTTCCCTGTGCAGGAAGAGTTGATGAGTTGATGAGGCTGTGGTTGCCTCTCTTTTCTAGGCAAATCAACAGAAAAGGAAGGAAAGAATCGGCTCCCATCCAGCAGATTTGTACTTTAGACATGTGAAAGTGACTCATTGAGATACTCCTCTGGTGCTGGGGAGCAGACTGACATGCAGCAGGGCAGGGTGACACCCCAGCTCTGCCACTTATGCCCAGACATGTAAAATTATTTTCTCAGTGAAACTGGAGGGACTTTAAGTGAATAATTGGGCTCTGGGCCTTTGCTCTTCCTCCTGTGTGGCTCCATATTTATATAAAGTGAGGATAATATTTCCCTGTGTAATAAAGGGTTTATAAGATCAAAGTCCATTTGTTCTGATGGGTTCTCAAATACTGTGTTGTTAAATATTAATGATTATAGAAGTATCTGCATGGAGGGCTGCTCGTGAGGCTGAAAACTAAAATTCTAGTCATTTCTCCCAATAGTCTGCTTTTCTGGCTGGGCTCAATATTTCACTCAGCTTGACCTAGAACATATAACAGTAAAACTGTAAGCACTTGCAAAACCAAACAGAAAGTCCAAGCAGGTGTAGTGCCTTTCAAATGCACTTGAACTGTTCCCCCCTCCCCCCCTCCCCTTAATTCCTTGAAATAAACCACAGGATTGCATAAGCAATAAACAAATCTTAAGTTTGTGCCCAACAGTTGTCACAACTTCTCTAAACCATATTCTTGTTACACTGGGTCCTACAGACTGTGGAAGGGGAAATTCCAAGGTAAACCAAAGATAGCGATTTTATTCTCTGGCTAACATTTAACAGAACTCCACAGCAGAAATAATCTCAGGAACTATCTCTGTCCCTCATCAAGGTTTATAACTGATTTCCCTCTACAAGAGGAGAGGGAGGCCACTTATTATTTCAGGAAGAAGCCACAAAGCCTTATATTTTCTTATTAGAAGGTTCCCTGAGTACACCAGGAAAACAGATTGCTCCAGTATTTGCAATCTGCCCATAATGCATCGTTTTCTGTCCCCTTGGCAGAGGTTTCCAGCGGGGTTGTGAGTCTCTGCATTATAGTGGGCAGGTAGCAGAGGCCATTTAGGCAAGGAAGTCTTTGGCAGCACGCAAGGAACAGGGTCTGGAAAGCACACAGCTGTTAGACCCCTTTGTTCCCAGCTGGTTAGTCACATCATCACACTCTTCCTTTTAAGTAGGAGAAGCTTTTGAAAAGCTGTGGGGTCACGTACCCTGGCTTTGCCCATGGGCATAGGCTCCCAAAAGAGCTCAGCTCCCAGCAGGGGAAAATGGGAGCACCTAGGACAACTGCCATGTTCTCTATTTTACCCCAACACAAGGTGGCACTAAGGAAGAAGTGTCCCCTGGGTCCCTTTTTCTCTCCTTTTAGGCCCTCTTGACAATTCTGACCAAAGGAGAGGAGACAGGTGGTGATGCTTGCTGAGGGGTGAGGAGGTTCTCCTTCAAAATACAAGACCATACATGGTATTTTCTGCTTTTTGTCATCTGCACTAGCCTATCCCAGGCAAAGAAAAGCTAAAGTTGTGCTCCTTTGCATGTTAGACCAGTTCCAAAGCAGGGCTGACGCTGCTAATGACAGCCTCCTATCACTGCAGTTGTGGCAGACACTGTCCATATTATTCTTTGGAAAATTTAGAGGTGGGGTATAGTGTGAAAACAAGCTTAACAAATAGGAAAAACACCACCTCCAAAGATTTGTGACAATTGTGGCTCCCAAAAGAACCAAATATAAAAGAGGCTGGCATTTCTGTTTGAGCCTTGAGGGCTGGCTGCTCTTTTAATTTAATTACTTTTAACCAAAAACCAAGATGTGCATTATATGCAGCCACACTTGTGATTTGGAGAGAAGAGCCTAATGAGACTCTAAGGAAGTGTGGTGCTGCCCCAGCCTCTCCTTCTCAGGGGCTGAGTGTACTTTCCTGCTGCTATGCCCTACAAAACACGGGGATAAAGGTATGTTATATTGGCTTAGAAGTAGAGCTGAGCAAGTCTCACAGAAGCCAGCCTGCAGAGGGTTTCACACTTTCTCTGGATACACAAGAAAAATCAGGGATTGTCACTGGCTTTTGAAAAATACCTGCTGTGCTAGACACAGTGCATTAAAATGGATGAAAAAGCTATCTAGTTCTGCCTTTTCTCTTTTTCTTTTCTTTTCTCCTTTTCTTTTCTTTTCTTTTCTTTTCTTTTCTTTTCTTTTCTTTTTTCTTTTCTTTTCCTTTTCTCCTTTCTTCTTTTCTTGTCTTTTTCTTTTTTCTTTTCTTTTCTGGGCCTCCTCAGGGTCTAACTGTTTCGGCACTGCTGCCAGGCATATATTTGCAGTTGCATCATGTGCAGCACATTACTCCGGTGTGCGTGTGCGCCCGCGGCCAGGGCCGGGGCCGGCGGTGCTCGGAGGCTGACCAGGCTCACTCTGCCTGCGCTGGGATTCCACAGCCGGCCTTAAATATCCCGGTTATTTTTATCCTCCTACGTAATGCAGCAAAAGGCCGTCCCACCGGTAGCAGGGCAACAGCTACACAATGTTTCCCTTTAGTCGGGAAGGGAAATGGAAAGAGGCCAGGCTTCCTGATCACATGGTGCCTGAAGTCAATGAAGAAAATTAGGGAAAAATCCCCCTCCCCCCTCCCGCTTCTTCTTCTTCTTTTTTTTTTTTTTTTTTTCCTTCTTTTGTAACAAGATGATCCAACTTAACCCTTGGCACAAAAAACGTCTAAGAGAGAGCAGCCTGTTGGGACGCAAGCCAGGAAAGCATCAGGGGAAAGGAAAAAAAAAGCACAAAACCAGAACATAAACACAAGATTGCTGCAGTAATTGGTGGCTCTGAAAAACACTAAGGAAATGTGAGGCTTGTATGAAACATCAGCAGACAAGAAGCGGGGTGATGTCAGACGGCCTTCCAGGATTAGAAACCCTTAAAAGCTCCCGAGCACAGAAACGAGCCTGCGAAAAACGTAGCAGCTATTCGGCATGGAAGGAGCCGAGAACGATGAGCTTTGTTTTTTAAGAAAGTAACTTAACGACTCCCAAATTCTCCTGTGGGAGAGGGAAAAGAAAGCAGGATGGAAAAACACAAAATCTGTTCTTTAATTATATGATAGAACAACTTCTTTTCTTTTCCTCTACAAATCTTTTAAGAAGTTGAAACACCCCAAAAAGTGAAAGCATATACAGCCTGTACAGACTAGGGCAGCAGATCTTCGGCTGGAATATGTCCACGATCCTCCTCTGGCTCGAGAGGTTTCTGATAGCTCTGAAATCAGCTTTGTGCATTCCCCAAATGTCTGCACATGTGTGTGAAAAGCTCACAGAGAGATGGAGTATATAAATGCTTTCCTATTTATTAAACAGCTCTCTCTAGTAAGGATAGAGGAACCCATGGCCACTCTTCAAAGTGAAAACCTCTTGAAGCTCATACACCATATTACCTGCATTCTATGTCTGCAGGGTGCAGGTCAGTGGGGTGCTAGGAAGGTTTTTTAGTTTTCCCCTTTCCACCACACCAGATTTCCAGAGAAATTAAGAGAGAAATTCAAGATTAAATGTTATTTTGTGAGATTAGCATGTGACTAATATGACTCCTCTTGCTGCCTTGGGACAAAGTAATTTCAGAGAAAGGGATGGTAAATACCAGGTACTTTCATTTGCTTACGAAAAGTTTGCTTTGTTAGGAAAAGTGCAAGTCCCTGCTCTCTGGTTTACTTCTAATAGCAGTGCACAGAGAGGCTGGGATGCATCTCACTTGAGAACCTCTGCAGGCAAAAAGCATTTTCCCAACCAGGGAAGCCCTGAGCGTGGAAGGCAGTGAACATGCAAGGTTGCTGACTCAGTGTTTGCAGACCTGTGACCAATTTCCAGTCCCAAACAACGCTTTCCTAACAACTAGCCTCAGCAGAATACTCTGCTCCCATCCGCTTCTGATGCAAGGTGCAAGTCCCCCAGGGACTAGCTGAGTGAGGATGCCTTCTCCTGCGTTTCTTCCTTCCTTGCCTCCCCTGCCAGGCACATCTTTTGGGCAGGGAGTTTTCATGGGGCAGTATGGGAGAACCATGGCTCTGCTGGGGCACACTGGGGGGGACTGCAGCACTCAGAGGGTCCCTGCTGGGGCACCCCTTGGCCTCTCCAGTGCCAGTAGGGAGAACTTCTGGCAGGCTGAATGGGTGCCACTGCTGTGTGTTTGCTGGCAGGTAGGTCAAGGATGAACATGGGTTTGTGTGAGTTTGCAGGAGAGAGACTGAAAAGACACAGGTCTGAAAATTATCCCTGGCACAGCCTCTGGGCACAAAGTGGCCTCTGCCACATTCCCCTAAGACAAGGACGAAAAGATAATGCTTCACTTCTAATTTTTTGAAAAGATTGTTTTTCCTCAGCTGTCTCTCATCCATGGTTGGAAACCACATACTGTAATGGTTTAAAAACATGTGGGATAAGCAAGATGGATTTGCTACTAAAAGCAACAACAATCAAAAGGTCTCCCCACTGCATGTTTTCTACCCCTCTCCCAAATTAATAGGTGGCTCTGTGCCAAGGTGTCTGATGAGAGTACTTCACAGAGCAAACATGCTTCCCAGATAGTGTTTTCCCAGAGACATAGCCTTAATTGCTGCACATGATTAGCTTAATTCTCTGCTAGGTTTTTTCAGAAGAATTAAAGGGAAAAAGGAAAAAGAAAGAGAGAAAAAGAAAGAAAGATAAGAAGAAAGGAAAACAAACAAAGAAGAAGGAAATAAGAGCAAAAAAGGAGAGAGAAAAAAGAAAAAGAAAAGGAAAAAGAGAAAAATACAAAAGAGAAAAAAAGAAATAGAAAAAAAGAAAGAAGGAAAAGGAAAAAGGGAAGGGAAAGAAGAAAACAGAAAGAAAAAGAAAGAAAAATCATGTGAAAAGTAAGCATGACAGCAGCAGAGCTTTTAGGATGCAAATGTGAAAATATCGAGGGGTTCAACACAAACAAGCTCATTACCCCAAATTAAGTCAATACAACTATAATAGAAAAAAAAAAGATCAGAGAGAAGGGAATTGTAGCTGCAATAATGGTGGAGCCAAACAGAAAGAGGCTTTGAACAGAGGTACAAAAAAAAAAAAAAAAAAGAAAAAAAAAAGAGAGAAAAGAAAAGAAAAACACTCTCCCACACATTATTTGTTGTTCCTACTTCTTTTGGCTTCTTTCCTCAGGGGAAAATAGAAATACAATACCAGACATGATATAGTTACCAAAAAAAAAAAAAAAAAAAAGAAAAAGAAAAAGAAAAAAAAGAAAAGGCAGCAGAGTTTTCTAGCAACTCCCTTAAAAAACAAATGGTGAGAGGCAAGCAATACCCAGAGAAAACAGGCAATTCTGAAGCAGGGCCGGGAGGGGACGGTGGGGAGCAACCCTGGCTGGCAGCAGGCTCCGGGAGGCACCGCTGGCCGGAGGGATGCCATTTTCGGGGCGGGGAGCGGCCTGAAGGGGCGCCGGGGTTTGCGGGGGACGCCGGTGGGGCGGAGGCGCCGCCGCCCTCCTCCCGTGCCGTGCCGTGCCGTGCCGTGCCGTGCCGGGACCCGGGGAGGGACTCGGGGTCTCTGACCACCCCTGGCCAGAGCAGCTGCCTCAAGGCCGGGCCGGCAGAGGATATCAGTACGTTTCACACGCATTAATTGAATAAGCCTTCTAACTCCCCCGTGATGTAAATATTATTACAACTGGAATAACAAAGGCGCAGACCAGCTAAGTGACTTCGCCCGCAGTTGCGCAGTGAATCGGTGTTGGAGCAGGAATTGGAATATGGGTCTCCTAACTGCTCCAGACAGTGCTCTAACCACAGAGCCGGCCCGCATTGTCCTCTGGGCTGTCTCTCCTCTCCTTCGGCTGGAACGCTGCAGACATTTCCAAACTGTTCACAAAAGCAAAACAGATGTCCTGTGTCTCTCTCGTTACCCGTCCTTGCAGGATCTCTTCCCTAGATGCGGTTCCTGCCCACATGTCTGCGCAGGTGGAGGGAGGTTGGTGCAAGACACTGGGCAGCCACACCACTGGTAGCACTGGACAAAGAGGTGAGGTCACGGCATCAAGCAGTTAAGGCCATGGGTTGGTGTGAGGAAGTCCCCATTCTTTCTCATTGCACATGTACCTCTGTGCCCCCTAAGGATGTCCCACCTTCTAGCAACTCTGCTGAGGGAAATAAGAGCAGAAACAGCAATGGAGATGCAGAAATTGCACTGGAACCAAGATCAAAGAACCTACCCATGCGGGCAGAGCTGGCGTTCAGGTGATTAGTGCAGATCTTCCAGGTTTCCCCACACTGGGTTACCTCCCTGCCCATTTCTGATCAGTGTTTTCCAGAGAGGGGATTGCCCTTTGTGTACTGCTGACCTGGTTTTCTGCAGCACTGTGGAAGACAAGCAGGTTCAAAGAAAAAAAACAGAATAAGCTCCATTTCACCTGGCCATTATATGGGAGAGGTCTAACTGGTGGTCACCATTGCTTCAGTGAAATTTGTTTGGTTCCTTTATTGCATTCAACTGTGACATGTGAGAAGGCAATCCCTTATTATGCTTGGAACAACCCCCCCCAGCTCGTCTGTTCCTCCATTCACTGAAGTTGGTGGGAATTTCAAATGCTGTCATGAGGGGGTGACCCAACCAACACGGGGCAAACTGTGCTTTTTGCAGAGGCAGATAGCAAAGCTCAGATATTTACACTGTAAGGGTGAAGGCTGACAAATCTATCTCCACCTAGAGTTGGCTTAATGCTTAGCCTGAAATCAATGCCACAGAATATTCACAGGAACTCCTCCCTGTTTAGGTCCTGCTCTGTGGTTCTCTCAGGATTTAGGACAGCTGCCAGCAAGTCAAAGTGGATCTGTCCATTTCTGCCAGCAAGAAAGGGATTGAACCCTCAGCAAGGCTAGTGAAATTTTGTTTAGAAGTCAAGAGTCTGCTGCCTGTAAGTCAGTATGAGCTGTGAGCTGACACTGGAAAAGGAACTGCACAATAGCTGTTCCAAGTTCAATTAGCTCAAAGTCAAATATTTCAAAGAACAGCTGGGCTCTGCTCCATTTGTCATCCAGGGAGAGATTTTGACACTTCCAGAGGGCAACGTGGCCCACCCACAGTCTAAGGCAGTCTGAGAGCCGCATCCCTTTCTGCAGGCTGTAGAGCAACAGTCCCCAGTAAGGTGGGACATCTGCATGTTGCTGCTCTCTCACAATCCCATTAAAGGGGAGATAAGTTGACACTGAGTGCCTCTGAAAAATCTACTCCGAGTTTCAGAGACAGCAAAATTTTGCAGTCTGCAAGACCTTTTGTACTTTTTTTTTTTTTTTCTGCTCTGAGAATCATTTGAGGGCATGGAAATACTAACTGCCAGTTGGCTGCAAAAGACTCTTTCTGCGACCTCTCCAGCTAACAACAGCATAAACATCTTTTGATTCTATCTTATAAGTTGCGTACAACCATCCATACTATAAGGATGTCACCCAATTAAAATGAAAAATAAATCCCTTTATGTGTTTATATATATGTATAACTTTTATGCAGCCGGATGACCATTTTTATGCTGCTGTTACATTAGCTGAGCTTTTAACTTATTTTTTTCTGTTGCCTCTTTTGTTATTATTGCAACAAAGACAATAATTAAAGTCAGAGATGTAGGTAGTTCATTGCACCACAACATCACCCTGTAGCCCCTGTAGTCAAGACAATTTATGTCATGGGGAGGCTTGAATTGCCACTCACACACCTTTTGCCATGCTTGGCCTTCAGAGGAAGTATCGCTGATCCATTTTTGTGTAAAAGGATGGTCAGAAATAGACTACATGTCCCATGAGCAGGCACATTGCCTTCAATCACCTCTGTACGTAGTTTGACACTCAAATGTCTGGCTTTGGAGGGCCCAGGGAACCAGCCTGCCTTTAAACTAATGCCTGCAAGACCATGATGATGATAACTGATACAAGCCCCATTCAGTTAAAATGTCTGTCCCCCTACTGATATTGATTGGCTTTGGTTCAGTCCTAAATTGAAAGAGAAAATTTCAGAGAAATTTTCCATGATGGAAGAGGCTCAAGTTTTTGTTCTTGTTTTGTCATACCTCTTACTAGATTTAGCTTTGGAAATGACCTCAGACTTTTAAGTGTCATTCTCTTTGACTTTCTAAACAATGTCTTGATTTTGCCAAAGGAAAAGGGAAAGAGACTCTTTAAGCCAGCAGCCTGCCCTTTTGTTATATCTCAGATAAATCTGAACTAATCATAAGTCAGCCCATCCGGTCCCACCGACATCATTGTCTCTGATGCTGATTAATGGTTCAGCACTAACCTTAAACTAATGCTTCCCGGTTTGGTTTTTAAATCCTATTTTAAATGGCTGCTCTATTGCAGTTTCAACATGGCCCACTTACGAGAAGTCTACACCAAGGGCTGTTTTGGAAGCAGCCATCTGGCTGTGAGCCTGTTATACCACATTAGCAGCCCAAAAGCTGGCCTGAAACTGCATTTGATCACCTGAAAGAGCTTCCGCAGCACAACCAATAGCGAGGTACAGTGAAGGACTCAAAAGAATGAAGAAAAAAATCACAGTGGATGTCATAACGACCCGGGTTTGTTTATGTAATGTAGGGGGCTGAATCATATCTCAGCCTTTCATCACCCAGCTCTGGAACAGTAGTACTTTAATAACGTCTAATGACAAAAATATGGAAAAAATTAGAAGCTAGGGCAAACGAGGAGGATTTTTTTCTGATGCAGATTAAGTTCCCTAAATGCCAGTCATTGTTTATTTTTGTCCAAAGCTCTCCTTTCTTATTTATTTAACAGCTCAGACTCTTATTTCTCTTTATGGTTTGCAGTTTGAGAGGCTGGGGTTTTTTTTATTATTTTAAATATGTAAAGGGCATTTAATATTTTACAATTGCTACATTTTTTTTTGGCAAATAATTCTGGAGGAGTTCCTTCCAGTGTACCTGCTGCATTATTAAAACCATGGCTAGAACATGGTCATGAATGTGCTCTTTTCTCTGCCCTTTTGAATACAGTGTGGCTCTCAGACCTCCCACCTAGATACCAACTTATTAAGAACATACAAGATCAAGAGCTTTAGAAACAAAATTGATTGTTGAATACTTGTGGGATGGGAATTGCAAAGTCCTGTTTTGGCTCTGGAAAGGCAGAATTTTGTTTTCGTGGATGATATTCCTCCAAGCTGGCTTCTCATATCCACAGAAGATCTAGGTCTATCAAAGCTGGAAAGACATTCTGGTTCCTGTTCTGGGGAATGTGGATTCTTACAAAGAAGAATGAGTGAGCCAGCCTTGCTTATGCCTTTGATGAGATACCTTGCTGCAGTACAACTCAGGGAAGCAGCTGGATGTGTATCACAAAGGCTGGATGCTCTAACACCATTTCCTAAGCATCATCATGGCACAAGGCTTCTGGCTATTTTGGTGTCTATAAGTCCTGTAGATGATTGTTGCATTTTAACCCAGAACATGAAAGCAGGTTTTGGTCAACTAAAGCTCTTGCCCTCCTGAATGACTGTTCAGATCATGCTTCCATTCTGATAGCCAACTTAAGGAAAGAAAATGCTAGGACGAGTTTACAATGATGATCACGGGTCAGAGCTGGACACAGGAGGACACAGTTTTCATTTTTGGTGACTTGTTCAGTGTGAAGCAGAGCAGTTGAAGCTTCTCTCTATAGATGCAGAGCTACAGGTAGGAATCTTGCTCTGGCTGTATTTTGAACACTTCCAGATTGGTACCTGTTATGGAGGGCTGCTATGATCTATCCAAACAAGTGCTCAGAAAAGGAAGTTAGGGCTGGAAGGGGTCTACAGGGGCTGAGAGACACAAGGCAGGGTCAGCTCTGTGCCACTGCTGCAGTTTTTTGTCTGACCTGTTCTTAATGTCCGCCACTGATGGAAATTCCCTGATGATTTGTTCTGCTATGTGAGTAGCTTTACCATCAGAAAGATCCTTCAACACACCTTCCTTGCTAATTTAAATCATAATTTAAATTCTTAAACAATCTGCCATGGACTGGTGAACAAGTAATTAACTATGTCCATTAATTTCTTTAGGAATTCTTGCTGTCCTACCATCTCTGGATTGAGTACTTTATGGTGATGTCCACACTGCAGGAAGGATGTACACTTTGTCCCCTGATGTACACCCTGGTTTCCTCCTGGTTTTCTCTTGAAAGAAAGGGGAGTGGAAGGGGTGTGGATGGAGAGCATTTCAACAGATCCCTTACCATGGGTGCTCAAGTGTACCAGATCTAAAAGTGTAACATGCTATAGAAACTGGAATTTCCTAATCATGGCAACGTGATGATTTTCTAGGCTGTATTTATGAAAAAAAATGGAAGAATAGCAGAGCTCATGCCTGGACACAAAAGCTCAGTTACCTGTGCTGCCCCAAGCTGACACGCTCTGAACTATTTTTCTACTTGACACAAGATTTGGCCCAGGCCAGGGACTTTAACCATCAGGAAGCTTCTATTTGAAGTTTTATAACTATATTCAGTATTGATAGGACTCTCTGTGCTTGGGACACATGGTGGTACCACATTACCTTTTACTTTTCCACTGTACTTCCAGACTGCAATCTGCTTTGGAAACTGGACTCCTTATAGCAGCTACTGCTGCACAGCAGCATTGTGAAGGCATGGCCCGCTACACCTGCAAAGGGAGCTGAGCCAAATTTGTGGGCCAAATTCAGCATGTCTAGCTGACATGGTGGAAACAGGAACACGATTGGGACCCACATCTAGAAACTGACAGGTCTGTTTGTGAAATTGAGAAATGAGCTTACCCACTGCCAACATGCAGCTTTTCTGGGGTCATCAGTTAGCAAGAGAGAGTGACTTGCCCAGAAGCACATGTTTCTTCAAACATGCATTTGGATTAAAAAAAAAAAAAAAAGGAAAAAAAATGATTTGACTTTTTCTAAGCAGGGCAATTTAATAAGTATGTTTGGGTCATGCAGAATATGACCTTGAAAATCCACCAGGCCTATAATCTTAATGGAGGGTTGGCCTTTGTGCTTCCCAGCCACAGATGAAAACACTGTGGTGTTGCCAGTCTTGAAATTCTGGTGAGACTGTCTTACAAGTGACATGGAAATACAATATAAATATGAAGTTTTATTTGCTTGTCTGGTTCTGGAGCCCTGGGCCACATTTTCAGGCTTTCCTCTGCAACTGCGAGAGCAAGAGAATTATTTCATAGTGAAAAAAAATTAAAACCTTTGATATTGTTTTGTAACTGCTAGCTGACAGGAACTGGAGCTTTAAACAAAACATCAGATATTATGAAGCTTGTGATAAAAAGCTGCAAGAGCCGGCAGCTCCACACTGGAGCTCCACTTCCAGCACTGATTATTCCCTGTGGCAAGGAGCAGATTTCACAATGCCAAAGAAAGAAGAAGCTGCTCAATGGCCAGAGGACAGTCTGTAAACATTGCTAACAAGCAAACCCCTCTCTGCTGCTGAGTACTTCAGGCACAGAGTGCCACAGGGCCAATGCAAAGAAAAGCATTGCAGTGTTTCCTCCCGAAGACAGCAGGTGCTTGAAGGTGAGTTTTGTGGAGGTTGTGGATTCCACCTTGAGACAACTTCTTCTTCAGTTGTCTTGGCCCCAACCAAATGGCTAACCAGATGAACCAAACCAAATCACTAGTGCTGCTTCAGGCCCTCAAGAATTGGCTATGTATTAGTATGACCTTGCTGGTTATCCTTTCCTTCTCTCACAGAAGAACCTGCTCACCCACCTTGTCTGACACGGACACCTGCACCACCCAGCTGTCTGTTTTTCAGCAGGCATCTGACTGCAGCAGTTATTGCAGCCATGAGCCAGGTCCCATGGCAGAGGGACCTAAGATGGCTGGAAGGCCACCACAGTGCTGCATAGAAGACTGGGGAAAGAGAGAGAGGAGGATGGAGGAAGGTACATTCAGTTCTTCAGGTCATGCTCTGGTATTTCTACTATCTAATGTACCTCTTGGTTGTAGCAGAAAAGAACAAGAGGGCTGGAACAGAGCAGCTTGCAGGGCAGGGAAAGAAATTCCTTGCTCCTTCTGCATCCCTGTTGACAGAGGTGATAGCAGGGCAGGAAAGCCTGGTGGGTTGCAGGCACCAGTGTCCCCTTCATACTCCTGAGGATGGGCAGCAGGTCTGGCCCCTGGAGAAACAGCAGAATAAATCCCGAGCAGCTTCTGCCATTCAGAAGGGATAACTCCAGTGCAGATGAGGAAAGAAAAAACCAATGATTGACTCTTCACTTTGGGCAATGGAAATGAAACTTGTGACTTGGTTTCTGAGAGGCCCATCTGCCGGAACAGCTGTGCCTGTTGCACAACCCGCTACTGTTAGCAGATAACTGACTCACCACAGCTAGACAACACACGGGACAGGCCTAACCCTTTCCTCCAGGAGCTAGATACAGTCAATCAAGCCATTTGCATTTTCTCATTTGCTGGCTGTCTTTAGCAGCCAGATCTGCAAGTGGCTGCAGCCACCCAGACACAACTGGTCACTGCAGGACAAGGCAGTGGCTGCAGTGGTTTGTAATAACGGGAAGGAGCAGTTTACTACTCAGTTATGGGAAAGTATAAGCAAATGCTGCTAAACTATTATGAGAGGCTGCTCATGATGTGATAAGGAAATGTCCTTGGCTATAGTATTTTAATAAATATTTTGTGAGCAACTGTTATTAAAAATTTGAGAGAGATTCCTCCATGAGTTATAAAAGGAAAAGGTTTCTGCAATATGTGTGTATTGTATGTCTATGCCTATGTAAATGTACCCACAGTTTCTGCTTTCCCTTAACTCTCTTTTCTCCCCCAGTGCTGAGCTGTGTGGTCTTGATCAATGAGCACAAGTAACCACATCTATCCCTTCCTACCTCTGCTGAGGGTGAAGCCCCATATTTTTTAAAAAATAGGAGTGATTTATCCTACTAGTCCCCTGTAAGCTCTGAGTCCTCTGCCTTGTGCCTGGCTCTGAGCACAAGCTGCACAGAAACACCATCTTTCCCAGCCCTTGACTGCTGTGGATGAGCTGCTTCTGCAGGACAGATTGCACTCACTCTGTTTATTTTGCAGCTGAATGAATTAAATGCATCATCTCAGGACTTCTCAGGAACCAGTCTAATGTACACTCATTTCTCACTCCTTTTCCGTGCTGTGGATTGCACTCTCCCACTCTGGAGAAGCTGCCTTCCCTTTCCAGACATGTAGGAGTCAAGCAGTATTTACAAAGCCATCATGCTTGTGTTTTTAGCACTGAAGCTCTGGGTGAAAGCTAGTGCCACAGGAATAACCAGAGGCTGTGAAGGTCTGGATATTCAGCTGTGGAGAAGGATTGACTTCACATATAGCAGAGGCATATCACTAGGTGATTTCTTTTTATAATGGCTCCATTCCCTGGCACAGCAGCAGGCAGGACTTTTTCATCTCTGTCCTCTGTCAGTCAAGCAACCTTCTCTACTTCACCCATCACCTGAAAAGCCTTGGTAGCACAGCATGATTTTTTGGACTCCTCAAACATTTCCACCAAGAGTTGTAAGCAGCAGAACCCCTTGACACACCTGCGTTCCCTTGTGTCTTGAGGGCTGGTATAAGACACAGTGATGGCCCCAGTCTTTAGGCCAAGATTAATTTTCCCTAGTCTCTGGAGCATCTAATTGTCTTCAGTGACTGCTTAGGTGATGCAGCCAGTGTGATAAATGCAGTTTTATACAGATATTGCTTAGGGTAGTCCTTGTCAAATGTCCTAGTTTGTTTAGAAGAAAAGATTCTTGGCATGTGGCTGGTCTCTTGCATTTCAAAAGAGGCTGAGCATTTCCAACAGTGTGAATAGTAGCATTCTTCCTGTCTGGACAATGAGACTCAGGGAATGGATCAGGTCCCTCCAATTCCCAGAGACTAATACTGGTGGAGCATCAGCCAGTACTGATGGCATTACTGCCATCTGGGATAGTAAAAGCTTGCAACCCTGCGGGGTGGCTGGACAATCCTTGCCATTCAGATATATGGATACAGCCTGTCTGCACACTTGGGCACTTACTGTGGTGTTTGGTACATATTCAAGTTTTTCTTTGCTGCAACAGAGACAAGAAACTAAAAAAAAGAAGAAAGAAAATGAAACCCAAACCATAGTTCCCACTAAATTTGCAAGCTTATCCTTGATATTTCTTATCTACGTCAGCCCAAATTTGGGATGCATTTGGCTTTTTCTTCATAGCAGGTAGCACATTCTGTTGAGCTCCTGATTAAGTTCCAACTTGAGTAATTGAATTCTGTTGCTCAAAATTCCTCTTGCAGTTTCAATTAGATGCAATCATTTAATTTTCACTTCCCTTTCTGAACTGTTGAGTAATATTGGTGTGCATTGTTCAAACAGTTGCTCATCATCACAGAGATGCTTGCCTTGTCCTGGTGGATGATGAAATGTGATCCTTGTGCACGGTTTGCATTATCACTTTACTGAATCTATGAGATGATTGAATTGCTTTTTGACAACAATTATCTTCTGGGTGATATTCTATAGTAGTCAAAGTCAATATGTGTTCAAAAAAATTAAAGTGAGAACTGAGTTTAGATCTCAGTCTGCAAAAATCCCACCAGCCTACATTACTGGAAAATATATTTGTAGGGTAATATACATTTGGTTTGGGAGACAAAACTGTATTGCATGCTCGCCTACTGAAAAATTATTCGTAAGTGTTCTTAATAAATTCTAAGTATTTTTAATATCCATTTAACATGGCTGATCTTAAGACCATTCATTTGCTTTGTGGGTCACAACAGTTCCTCATTTCATACCTTGATGTTTTTCTCTGTTCCGAGGAGGGGACTAAGTCTATGGATACAGGTGAAGAAGATGAGGAAGCTGAGACTCTTCCTAAAAGAAAACAGGTCTTTAAATTCAGGTATTAGTAACTTTGGGCCTCACGAAGGGCAGTAGAAGTGGCAAATATTTCAAAGAGAACTGAATATTAGACTATTAACGAATCCCAAGGCCTTTGCTTTACTGGACCTGGGTCACAAGGTTTGTTCTTACTTTCCCCAGTGTGATATTTACCTCCTGCGATGACTGTCACTGAAGTCTTGTGACTAATTAGCAGGCAGTCATTTAGTTTTCAAACTGAATTGGGGAATATTTGCCTTCTTTCATTCTGGTTACACATCTTCATTTGCAAAGTTGCTTGAGAGAATCAGTGGTAAATTTCCCTGACATGCAACTGTATCAGCTTGTTTGTAGATTTCTTCAGCAAATGGTCTTTGATAAGTTACTTTGTAAACAACTTCTCAGTGGGCTTTCAGCCACGTGGCACAGAGTGGCAAGACTTTTACTTTGTTTGGTGACCTAAAGAGGATACACGAAAAAATTCTCTGTCAGTGCATCCTTAATGTCAAAACTGCATTTTGCCCATTCAGTGAAGCCATGGTTCATACTGTAATCTCATTTAAAGATGGTTTTATAAGGGCCAATATGCAACCAATAGATGTCATTAGCACATTAGAGACAGGATTTATAAGCACAG
This sequence comes from Scolopax mira, assembly GCA_004320125.1. Taxonomy (NCBI): domain Eukaryota; kingdom Metazoa; phylum Chordata; class Aves; order Charadriiformes; family Scolopacidae; genus Scolopax; species Scolopax mira. The sequence continues at coordinate 30,518 of BJBW01010149.1, forward strand.
GAACAATACAGACTTATTACAGTCCATGCAAATAACTATTATTCTCTCCTTTTAACACCCTGTAATTATGGAACTATTGAAACATCGAGGAGCTCCTTGCAACCTGTGATCCACCAAGTGACCAGTTAAGCTGGAAGTCTGATTTAGTCTGGATGTTTGGCGCCAGGCTCTGAAAACGTCATCTTTGAACAGGAATGTTCCTGTCCTTTCAGATGGCTGCTCATATTTTCTTGTTTACTCAGCTTTGACCAGGGCACTAGAACTACACTGAGCGCGTCTTCTGTAACAGGCTCCAGCAGTATCCTCAGCCTGAACTCTGAACTTGACTGGTTTTATAACAATAGGGTAAAGATACCTCTGAATCCTTTCTGGATACTACCTTTGCCCCATCCCTTCTGATGGAAGGGTACTGAAGGGTGCTTGACTACTTCCTGCAGCAGAACCCTGAAGAAACATCCTTCACCACATGAAACCAAGAGGCGGAAAATTATCTTACTCAGTGGAATGATATGTTATCCTGATGAAAGCAGACCGTAGCTCTTCACTGAGCATGCAGCTGTACAAACACACCTCTACTCTACCGCCTGTTGAGGATAATGGGGTTTGCCCAAGACACTGTAATGGGCCATTGGCAAGGCAAGGGTCAGGCTAGAGCTGCTAACGTCTGAACTAACAGCTCTCTCTTCTTTTGCCCCAGCTGTTCAAAAGCATACCTGCAGTTCTTAGATTTTTCCTTTGAGTTTATTGCTGGGCCAAGATCTGAATAGGGAAGAACTATATACTTAATACAAGGTGAATAACCTGGAGGTAAATAATGTGTTGCATAAATAATAGAAAATGCATGCTTCCTGACATTTGCACCATTTGTACCTATTACAAAACATGCAAATGGTCTGGCACGGGGGTGAGTTCTCCGGATATGAATGGAAAACAAACAAGAGATTAAAGCAAAAGAGAGGCAAATAGTCTGATGAGATGATGCTCTTACATGAGAAACCTCTTGTGAGTGGTACTGTCTACCAAAGAACTAAAGCTTCTGTGAAGAGTGCAGCTACTCACCGGCTCTGGAAGAGGCAGGGAATGGGATAAGGACAGACCAACAAGATGGGGAAAGGGATTTTTATGTGGGTGAGGAGCCATTGGAGACCATCTGTCAACTCTATTTATCAGGATTCTTTCAAACCCGGTAGAGGAGCCAGCCTTTGTTTTATCCATGATGCAAGTTTGGCAGAGTTTTCTCTTTTCCCTTTTCCTCTTGTCATGTGCTGGGATAACAGCATAACCAGACTGCCTTCAGGAACTAGGAAGCATTAACCCTTTCCCTTCTGTCCTTCCACTTGTGAGGCCCTTGTCCCTGCCATTTTCCCCAGGCTTGGATGACTATGAGGGCACGTTTAGTCGGTATGGCAGCAGTGATGGGAGGCAGGCAAGGCTCAGAAGCGGCATGTGGTCAAGTCTCCCACTGTTGCTGTTTTGTGTCTTGCCATTTTCTTCTTGGCTTGGACTCTCCAATTTGATCTGTCAGCACAAATCCTGCCATCAACAGCAGAGCTGCATTGAGGCAGGATTCTGCCCCAGGCCTGCACAGGCATTGAGGTCTTGAGGTTTCAGAGTGTAAATCTCACAAGGAATTGGCTTTCTCTTCAGAGATCCCCCAGCATAGTTCATGTTAGGCTCCAGGACCTGGAATTGAGTCTGATTTTTGTTCCCAGCCCTCCATTATCCATCCATCTGCCTCTGGAGTGACAAAATGTATGGACAAGCAATGACTTTTTTTCTCCATTTTGTCATTTTTGGTGATTCACCTTCTGACCTGATAAGAGCAGGAAAGTCAGGAGTCATTGAAAGGAACTGGGCATGCACCAGTGGGGAGCCACAGCCATATCATGAATCCTCTCCTGCAGCTATGTTTTTCATCTTCTGACTGCGATCCTCTTACCAGCATAGCTATTGGCCACTGAGCTGTGCTGTAAAATTTTCAGCTGAGAATCCTTCCCTCGGAAGGTAATAGAAAGTATATAGAAAAGAACTGGTCCAAGTTAGATACCCACTGCTGTTTGCTACTGCTATATGCTGCTTAGAGGTTCAATCTCTCTCTCATTTCATCCTGAATCATTCTTGTTTCTGAGCAACAGCAAAGTCTTTTAGCAGTTTGGATAAGAACATTGTCCAGTTCTTCATGGCTATCAGTACTCAGACAAGTTTCTTTTGGCTTCAGACCTGAGCTTATAAGGTTTGCAGTGGTTGGGGGACAGAAATGGGAGAATTGATACACTGCTGTGGTGAGACAAAAGAAGGAAACTTGTTGTGATGTATGAAGTAGCATTTGGCAGAGCTTTGGATTAAAAAAAAATCTTTAAAGCATCTCTGCAACAAAGTGAATCAATTCATCATGTTAGAAGGCTATTTTTTAAAACCCTCTCCTCTGAACAATTCAGTAGGCTGTTATCACTGGAGGGAATGTCTTGCTTTCCTAGGCAGCAGGCTACAACTAATTCTATACAGCTTTTTGAACTATGACAGATTCTGTTGGGTATTTCCTCAGTTCTCTATCCTGATTGCATATAAATATCATCCCATAGTGTTTATATACATGGATAACATTCACATCCTTATAGTTACTTTGGTGTCAAACTCTTACTGCTACCAAAGTGAGAGGCTTAAACACTTTCCAGTGCCTTGGCCGAGGCTATGCAGCTGCCTGTGGAAGGACACAAAGAGGAGCCCAACTTCCCTGAGACCAAGTCTCTTCTCACCTTCTTACACTGTGTATCTAGTCTGCAATAGCAACCCCAAATGATATCTAGAATTTCCAGCTGTTTTGGTGGGATGCACCACAGCTGAACCATGAGGTTGTGCCCAGAACTGTCTTCTTTCCCATTTTCCTGTGGGCAAGGACACAGACTTTCTCACATTTTGTGCACTGTGCACCAGTCAAGCCTTCAGTCTCCAAAGCAAACAAGTAGGGAGTGGTCAGTGATTGAAGAGAGATGACAGCCCTCTCAAGGCATTACTGCTGCAAGTGAGCTGAGATGGATGCAGACTTTTAAAATCAAATTGTTAAGGCTAGTCTCAGGCAGTTGGGTCACAAAGTCTATTTTTAAGCTTTGTCTTGCTATGTTTAGTTTGCTGCTTTTCCCAAAGCTGCAGGGCAGTGCAGTAGTGCTTAGTTTGTGTTTTAGAATTTAATTCTAGTAAAATAACGTGCTTTGCCACATGGTAGCTCTGCCTGACAAAGCACTTAGTGCTTTGGAGAGAGAAGTTATTCTCCTGCAAGCCAGAGTGACTCTGAATGCAGCGTGCTGCACTCACAGAATCACAGAATTGTAGGGGTTAGAAGAGACCTTGAGAGATCATCTATCCCAACCACCCCTACCAAAGGAGTTTCACCTAGAGAAGGCTGAACAGGAACACATCCAGAGAAGGAGACTCCATAATGTCTCTGGGTAGCCTGTTCCAGTGCTCTGTCACCCTCAAAGTAAAGAAGTTTTTCTTCATGTTGAGATGGAACTTCCTGTGTTCCAGCTTGTGTCCGTTGCCCTTTGTCCTGCCACTGGGCACCGAGAAGAGCCTGAATACTTGATACAGCTGTGCTGGTGTTGCAGCAGTGTAAGGTGACAGTTCACTCCTTGCAGGAGAATATAATCACAGAAGCTGGGTCGCTTTGTCTCCTCTTCCTCCACAATGACTATCATTGAGGTCAGAGAGTGAGACTGCTCAGTCTGCTGATTAGAGACGGATGCAGTAATGCAAGAGAAGGCATGGACAAAAGCAGAAGATGCAGCAGTGATTCATAAAAGGATGGTGTGAGGAACTTACCTACATCTGAAGGTATCAGCCTGTTCATTTGCTGGGGGGATGCAGGCTTAGGTGTCCTCTCTGATCAGTGCTGACCACACACTGCTTCTGAAAAAAATGAAGCCTGGAGTTTCTCTCTGGAAGTGGATCTCAGGTGGAGCTGTGAAGGGGACTGCTTGAGGTCTGTGTTGGTGCTGGTAGTGTGATGTGCCTGGTCTGCAAAACACAGACTTATGGACTCCTTAGGAAAAAGCTCAAGGAAAAGAGAGGTCTCCTTTCTTCCAGCTTTGTGTGGCCCTAAGAGCCTGAATCATATTTTCACTCTTTTAGGAGATATAGACTTGTTCACTCTTCTGGCTTTGCATTTAATTCATAAACAGACAGTCAATACAGTTGAATTTGTGGCTGACTTTGGGGCTACCAAATATATTTTAGTTAAACAAAAGGGAGCACTGGATGAGAATTATCCCACTCCACAATATATCTTTTATGTGTCACTGTAAAGGACTAAGCAGAGTTTGTTAATACAACTCTGAAGATAACAAAATCCAGGCTTGCTTTGCAAAAAATTATTAGGTTTTGTGTGGGCTTATGTGACTACTGACTTAAAAGGCATGCTGCTGTGTGGCAAAGACACCTGACAAAGTTTCAAGTAATCCAGGAGGTTTCTGGATCTTGAGGAGGAGAATTTCATATGAATGCAATTGATGAACTGTTTAGGGGAAGATGGTCTGTTGAACTTGATACTTGCAAATTAAGAACAGACTGAAGATGTGAAGGCCTTGTGAAGGCCAAGGTCAGCCTCAGCAGCCGGGACTATGAGGCTGTGGTGTTTGAGTTCCTGAGGGAAGTAGTGAAGTGAGCAAGACAAACAGCAGAAAGACAAGCCTGGACTTCAAAAGAGCAGATTGTAGTCTGTTCAGGGACCTGCTTGGCATAGTTACATAGGAAACTGTCCTTGGGGATCAAAACAATCCAGGAGAAGTCAGCTGATCTTCAAGGGCATCTTCTTCAGAGCACCGGAATGGTGTGCTACAATGTGTGGGAGCTCCTGTCTGAGCTCACATGAAGAGAGAAACGACTCAGAAGGTGGAAGCAGGGACAGGCTACTCAGAAAATACAAAGACATTGCTCATGAGTGTAAGAGTGGGGTCAGGAAAGCCAAAGTTCCCTGAAACCAGCAGGGAAAATGAAGGACAATGGTGTCTTTCTATAGGAACACTGGCAGCAAAAGGAAGGCTAACAATTGGCTTAGTGCTCACTGCTTAGTGGGACAGAGACCTAGTGACAAGGGACAGGGTACAGACATACTCATTCAGTGCTGTTTTCACTGGTTCAATGTGATAGGTTCCTTGGCAACTTGGTCTAGTTAGGCCCACTTTGAGCAGAGTGACAGGGTGACCTCTGGAGATCCTTTTCAACCTAAATTAATCTGTGATTCTGTCACAAGACACCCGGAATTGGTGTCTGGTTCTTGCTCTCACTTCTTCTATGTGGTTGCACATGTTACTGGAGAAGCAAAGAGTGAATGGGTGTTCAGTTTCATGGCACTCAGCTTTGGGGCTAGGCTTTCTACTTCAACTTTTTACCTGAGCCTTGGAAAAGGATGAGATGATGGGGTAAGGCCTTTTATCTCAGGAAAGGGAAAAGGTGGGCGTGTGGCAAGGGAGCTTTGAAACCAAATTGTAACCTCCAGCACCAGTTTCACAAATGTAAAAAGCTTAAGATGAAGACAGCACTCAAACTCACCTTTCCCAAACTCCAGACCTCAGTCTTGGCTTTTTAGTTCACTTTTTTTCTGATCTATTTCCTTTCTCCTAGCTGTATAAGTACATGCCATAGAGCAATATATGCATACATTTGAGTTGTTTAGCATGTGTCATTTTTAAATTCAGAGTTACATAAGTTCTAGCTAACGTAGCATGAGAAAGCTTGCTTTATCAACATAGAAGCCAGGTCATTTTCAGCTTGAGCCAGATATATCAGAAGGACCAGAGTTTATAACTCTGATTTTCTTTTATCACTAAAAGAAAAAGGAATTAGTGTATTACATAGTATTGTTTATGCTGAGAAATAATTTCACTGTTCTCAGTGTGTGTTGATGTTTCAATCCCTCTTGTTTCTGTGTAGCGTTATTAATTCTGTCCAAATTGCCATCAAATACATATTTATTTACTCAGGAGTACCCAAATATTTCCAAGGTGGAGTGAGAAACAGAGAGTTTCACAGCTGATATGTGGTTCCCTCTTGGAATGACATCACTGTTTAATTCCTCCAGATATTTTGTTCTTTATACAATTTTTACAAAAAGAGAAAGCTACTGCCCGTCATGTTAAGGTGGAGAGTTTTAAAGTGGCTGAAATCAATGACAATTGTGATGCAAGAAATAAATCTATGAACATAAAAATCGTGATTTATAAAATAACATATAGTTACATTTTTATCTATCTATAGTAATTCCAAGAACTTTAACAGAATCCCAGAAGAAAGAATTTTCATTCTTTGTCTTTTTAACACATGAGGAGGTATTTGTGCCTAAGTGTCAGTTTCAAGAAGTTTCTTAATACTTGAACTTAATGTTCAATATACTCATGTATGAATAACGAAAAGGTGCAATTTCTAAAAAAAAAATAAAAAATAATACTTTCCTGTTCTCTTTTTCTAAAGTTGACATATAGCTGTGGAGACACAGACACAAAATGAATACAAAATAAGTACAACAAAAAGTTACCATACAGAACAGCAAGAAGTGGTGCTATTTCATGTAAGCATGTCTTTTTTAACTGGTTATCATAGGTTTCAACTTACAAAAGAAAGGCCACTGGTAGTGAAATGGCAGAGATTTGTCCCCTTTAGTAGAGTAACTCCTGAAGTCTCACTGAATGCAATGAAAATAAGCAAGGCATTTTGCAGTTGAGATGAATCCCACTGTAGGCAGAAAATCTTGTCTGCACACTAGATCCTGTCCATGTTTGAAGACATGATCCATGAGGGTGTTTCAGGTTGTTTCTATGGATTACAGGGGAAGAATCAGAAGCAAACCCTCCCATTGATCTAAGTTAACTTTTCCCCCTAAAGGCCTTACAAGTGTCTCTCAGGGACAGTTGGAAAATTTTTCTTCACCTCTGCAAAAAATGTAGCAGTGATTAGTTGTCTTCTTAATTTTCAGTAAAATGTTTTTCTTTTGTAAAAACCCCACATTTCCCCCAATTTTTGACTTTCACATGAAATGCCAGAACAATCTGAGGGAAACATGCTGCACAAAAATGTTGATTGAATTAATTTCCCATTCAAAAATAAAAATAAAAATTTTTGAAGCCCTTGAATTTGTTATATCCTTTCTTTTGCTTGAGTGGCAAAGGATAGGATAGGAGTTAGAGATTAGTAGGTAGAAGGATACAGGTTCAGCTAGTCAAACTAATAAGGACTGATTTAGAGGAAGAAGAGGCAGTGTTTGGAGCTCTTGAAATCAAGGGCAAACCAATTCTTAACTTCCAGACAGGAGGAGGTTAACAGAAATTCAGCAACAGCTTGTATTAGGCATGTGGTCCATGCAGGTCCAAGAAAGCAAGAAGGAAAGAGACAGCCTGCACCTCAGAGGAAAACAAAATCATCCACATAGCTTTTTGTTGAGTGAGTGAATCAACAAGTCAGCCAGCATCTGCCCTGCTCATTTTATTGGCAAGAATCCTTGTGGCAACAATGTCATATAAACTTTTCTTTGGAGAGACTTTGAATCAACTAATTAGGAAAAAAGCTTAAAACAATAAGTGCAGAAGAAGAAGAAAAATGCATACAGCCCAGGATTTAGATTTTCAGTCAGACTATGGAACTAGCTAACTATCTAATGGAACTAGCAATGGACCATCCCCATGAGATTACTACTTAAGCAATTCCCCAAGATGCTTATAAACCTATCTACAAAAATGTTACTTTCCCATTATTGGGGATGGTGTTGGGTACATTCCTCGAAGCACTTGTCATACTCAGTGGCCTCTACAAACATTACATGGCTTTAATTCATATGTCTGGTCTTATTAATTTCAAATGTCCTTCCTTGGCTTTAATTTTTACATTTTATTTAGGCCTCTCTTGTCTTGATGTATATTAGAGCTCTATAGCTTCTTCAAGAGATACAAGCATACTTCCTGATGTTCCTCTGGTTTTGGGTAGCATTTGTAAGGGCATTGAGCCTTGAAGACATAATTTCTGGCAACAGCTTGTGATTTCAGGTGCCTTATCTGAGGCACATAAAAAGGGCAGTTTCACACACACAAGCAAACAATCCTTCAAAAATTACCATCCTTCAACCAAATCACCAGTTGCCAAACCTAAAAAAAAACCATATGAAGCATTACACCAACAGTATACGACTGCCTTCACAAGCCAGCTCATGCTCACGAGTGGTGGGCACCTCTGAAGGAAAAGAGTCATAACCATGGAAATAGATAAACAATATGGCTAACAGCACAACATCTAAGCCATTTCCCCATGCTCTAGCCAAGCTTCTGAGCACTGTATTTATTGTTCAGTCCGACTCCACTTCTGTTGGGAAGAAGGAATGGGATAATATGTAACGCCCTTAGATATGCCATTTTGTCAGCTTCTACATCATTTTGCTGTTGCAGTAACTCTGGGTTATGTAAGTGAGTGAAGTTTTAAAGCGTATCAGTCTGGCTTTCCAGTGGTGTTATCTAGGGCAATAATTTACCCTTGCTATTGGGGGTTCTTCATCAGGTAATGCTGGACATAGTAGTGCCTCTCTTGTCCCACTATTGTTACTTTGCCTTTCGGTTTCATTACAGGTGAGCCCGGGAAGGCAGCAAGCTGGCTGGCAAACACTCTAAGAACTTTGCCAATTTCCTCCTAGCTTTTGCAATCATCTCCTTCTTTCTTGATTTTCCACAAAGTGACAATTCCCTACATCAAAACTGTATTTCAATACTGAAAAGCATTTTTATTTCAGTGGGACATTATAAATCATTTACCTCATTTTCAAACTTTCTAGAGAAGTAGATTTAAAAACATTCACATGAGAATTTCCATGAAACTTCATAAGATGTTTGCTTATGAGACAAATTATACCTTTTTTTCAAAATTTTCCAAACTAGTAAAATTGTAAATTTTAATTGTAAATTTCCAGTAAAATTGATGATATCCTCGCCATGAAGTCAGATGGGATTGTGTGCTGCTTTTTACTTCACAACATGAAAACAAACATATGGCCTTCTATCTCTTAGAATCCCACTGGCAGTTCATGGCACATCTACTCTGTATCAGCAACAAGAGAGAATAAGCATAAATTAGTGTGGTTCTGGGAGATAGTGTCTAATTAAAAGAGGAAGCTTCTGCAGGAGTGTGGCAGTTCAACATAGCCTGTATTTCTGCTTTTTGTGGTTCTCAAGGAAGAGGACATAAATATCTCTCTAACCAGCAATCCATAGAATCAAAGTGGTTAAGAGGAAGAAGCTGAGAAGTAGCATCTGAAGTATGAAGGAGAGAGTGTCCCCTACTTTCACACACACACAAAACCAAGGCTGAGGTGTTTACGGAGTTGCATGCATATTTTTCAGTCTGTCAGACACTCCCTGTGTGTGGGCTATTGTTTGACTGCAAGTTCTAATAAATAAGAGCTGACATTCAATAGAAACCTCTTATTCCCCAGCTGCACAGGATGACAAACCAATGGGGCCAAATTCCTGGGGGCGGTACGTGTGCCATGTTCTGAGGACTTCACCACAGCAAAGGTGACAGCTTATTGTGTGTATGGAATGCTTTGGCCATGCTCTGGTATGTATCTGAGCAGCCCTTTGCATCACATAGCTAAATGACAGAGGCAATTAGAGGCAGCCTTCAGAGGAGGGAGGTCTGGAACAGTTTGTGCTGAGAGAGAAATATGGAGAAATGCAGGCAGCTCTTTGGTGGTGGAAAACCAAGCTGTAGCTAGGAGCTGGCAGAAGAAGGAAGGTGTTTTTTTGGGAGAAAGGAGACAGTGCATTTGGGGCACAGCTCCAGCTCTGCTCCTTGTGTAGTGGGAGGCAAGCAAGGCTAATGATCATGGGTCTCTAATGAAAAACATAGGTTATTCAGCTTGCTTAAGAAATCAAGTGGAGAAGTATAACATATTTTAAATGCCTGTCTTTGGAAATTTATTAACAACAAACAAATTAAAGAGAAAGATCAACTGCATCGAATATTATGTGATATACTTGCATTAATAATCTCTTTAAAAACCTAAGTGAAACACCCTCTCAAAGATTTTGGGTCTGTTCATTCTGTGGAGTTTTTTGGCTTTCTGTTTGCAAAAGAACAGGTCTCCATTTTACAGGGCATATTCTTCTACCCTACACAACAAAACAGAAATGCCTAGAAGTAGAAAACAAGACAAAATGCATTCTCCCTAAAAGTGCATTCCTTGTCCCTACCTGCTTCATAATTGTGTTTTTCTAGCTGGAAAGGAAAATTTACAGCATTGTATTGTATTTTGAAATTGAGCAAGGCCTGTGTGGAGCCTTGAGGATTTGGGCACTAGATTTTCTTTGATTCCCATGGGTGCTATAGTCTGACAGAGAAATGTCCCTCACCTTAGAGACCTCATGGAAATGAGGTGAGAAGAGAGTGGGAAGGAGTCTTGGCAGAAGAAGGGGTTTGTCCCAGACCCAGGTCAGTGTGCCCACCACCTTCCCATAGCCAGCAAGGAGGGTATCAGAAGACACAGGCACTGCAGGGGGTCAACACTTTTGGCTCTTGGTCTTTGCCAACCTACAATGTTAGTTAACAGGAACCTGCATTCCCACCAATGACACAGAAGCAGCATCCAACATGCTGCTGGTGAAAGACTCAACTGGAAGGAGCAAGCATCAGCTGTCACAGGTTCATTCATGGTTAATGCCCAGGTACCAGTGGCAAGGTGGGCAGGAAGAGCTAAGATGCCAGAAAAAACCTTTCTGTCATCCCAGTTAGCAGTATGTGTTGTGCCCGATTTTCCTTATCACCCAACTCTGGCGTAAAACCCCGTTGGTCACAAGATGGATGAATATGCAAACCTCTCTTCTGTGTGTATTGTTTAATAGCTACTCCACTCCTCTAAAGTTTTTCATATTCCTAGCCCCCAGCTCCCAAGGGCACTTAAGATACATCTAAAGCAGAACTCCAAATTCTTGAAGTGTGAGGGCAGAGATATCTTCTTCCAGGGATTTTAGCCAAAGATTGGTCCCGCTGCTCCTGTGTTATACCACTTCTAGGAAACTGATAGTGAGAGTGTCACAGTATCTCCTGATGGAGAGATGAACAACTTAAAACAAATGTGTCCCCTCCACCCGAGGCTTTATCTACTTTTCAACACTGCAAGCTGACACCAGAGGTAAGAACAACAAATGCACTTCCCCCTCAAAGCATCCAGCTCTGCTCTTCTCTGCTTCAAGGGACTGTTGCTGCAATTATGTTGCAGAAGAAAGAGGCTCTCTGATAATCACATACAAAATGAGGGCCAGAAATCTGAAAAAGCTGAAAAGAAATACGTTTTCTTTTCCCATAGAATTGCCTGCTTTCCATAAACTTTCTTGATTTTCTTACAATAAATGCCTCTTATAAAGGAAAAAGAAACAGCTGTCCCACAAATGCCTATACGATCTCTCTTCCACAGGGCAATTCCATTAAGGACTCCTTCAGGGAAAAGCACTATTTATTTTTTTGTGTGTCCATTTCGCACTGCTGGAGAAAACTAGGAGAGCTTGGGTGGAGGTTCTGGCTCTCATATGAGTAATAGTCTTTAGCTGACTTAAAGTTTCCTCTATTGCACATGCTATTTTGCTTCCCTCCCTTCCTTACATCCATGTGTTGTGGTGCTATACACTTTTAAACAGCAGATGTGCTGTACCTCAGGAGAGACAAGGGATCCCTCAAGGACCAAAAAGCACACAATTAGCCAACCCTTTTCTCACTGGTGCAGCCTGTGTATAGCAGATTGCTCAGTCCAGCCACATCTATCCCTGATCCTACAGTTTCTTAGTGAGAGTTTTGGTGTGCATTGAAACTATTTCAAGTGAAAGGCAAGAAGGGCATCTTTCTACTGAGTCCCATGGCTAGTGTTGCAGTCCCTGGAGAGAGTTTTGCTATAGTCATCCTTTCAAGATGTGTGCAAGCCCTAGGAATGCCAGTTGTAGTGTGTCATAGCTTAGGTTCAACGGGATCATTCTTAAGCAGAGATGAAAAAACCCAGAGCTAGCTGCATTCCATACTGACATGGGCTGTCAAGTCAGCTGTTTTATGGAATAGCCTGGGATAATAAGCTTGTGCTACCCTGAGGTTGGATACATTTCTGTTAAGCTGTTTTATTGCTCTCACATCAAGAGGCCATGCACACTACTTCTAAAGGTTAAACATTATCTGGTGGAATGGAAGAGGGGGCAAAATGATAGTAAAACTATCACAATTGGGAGAGAGATGAAGAATACTTTTTTTCAAATGGGCCCTTCTTCCTTACTGTGGAAAAGAGTTAGAGAAATTCTTCCTAGAAATATCCTCTTGAAGCTGGGAGCAGTATAGAGATACGTCAGGAAAAAAGCCTTGACCAAAGAGACCTTTTCCTCCTTCAGTTCCTCTGTTGACAGGCCAAATGGACAAAAACTCAGCCTGTGAGAAATCACAAATGCAAAGATACAAAGTGGCTTTCCAAAGGTCACTCCTAGGTCAGTGACAGAGCCAATTCTCAGTTTAGGGTTTAATTGAAAGTTCTGCTTTGGTGGTTAATTTTGTTCTTATTTTTAATCCGTATAGCTCTGCCCATGCATGTTGGAAGCACCCCAGGCCAGGCTCTTTTTCTCTCTTATCATTTTGTACACTGTGAAAAGCTCAATATCTCAGGGTCTGTTTTTCTTCCTTTCCCTTACTCTATAAAGTCTGCAATTTCTTAAAATGCTGCCTGCATTTATGATTGATTTCTCACTCCTCACAACTGGAGAGAGGGGAGATAATTGAAACCAAATGTATCATTTGTGTTAATAACGAGTGTCATTTTATTTTATGTCATGCTGTTTCATGCAAGAGCACTTCAAAGTACAGAGAAGAATAGAGGAGAAGAACATCATAAAAGAGCACTGGAGGCCACATAATGAGAACCGATCACAAAAGGAGAAGCACTCTCAATCCAAACTTTGACCACAGTTTCACCAGAGGGAAAGATTTGAGAAGAGGAAAATATCATTCTGCAGGGTTTTACCTTTCAACAAGAGAGGCTGTTAAGATCCTCTGAGGTGCCCTGAAGCCCAGCACCTTCAAGGTTGAGATAAAGAGCAAATGCTCAGGCTTAGTCCCCATGAGATGACAAATCCTTCCCCCTGCTACGTAAAAGACCTTTCTTGGTATACGCTTGTTGGTATGGGCCAGGGAAACAAACCAGTGTAATGCTGATGAAGTTTGGCCCCCTCGAGTGTGCTCCCCTCTCTCACACCTTTGAGTGTGGATGGAAGTCATCCAGTGTCTCCCTCATGGGGTTGAAAGCATCTGTCATCTCCCTGTAACCACTGTCTCTGTGAATGCACATATGGAGAAAAGTCCACTCCTTCAAAAGGGCCCTGGGCTGGGAAGCTGAGGATGGGAAGCAACCCAGCAGTGGCCCCAGCAGCAGCACAGCAGACTCAGCCTTGGGGCTCCCACATTTGGGTCACAAGTCCTGGGCAGGTAGTGGTGGGTTATTTTTACCTCCCAGTGCTCTATTGGCAGGTTGTTTATGGCTTGACATCCTGCAGCTGGGTTAGAAACACTTATCAGTTTTGTACATCATTTCACAAGTACCAGCTGCCCCAATAAAAGTTCAGCTGGGTGGCCGTGCCTAATGCTGATTAATTTTCTCTGGTGGGAAGGGTAGAAAAAAGGCCTGGTATTAGCTGGCTGATGAGCCCCTGTCTGTAGTTTGGGCCAACCATAATCCAACATCATATCTTCATTACAACACAGTTTTAATTGCAAGATTGTATGCCATTTTCTGTGGGAGTCTTAGCTGATTTTGTACATGGGACCATCTGTCCTCATTTAATGAGATGTTAACCAATGTTTTCTCCTATTTACAGAGAAGAAACACCCCTCGTGCTGTATTTATAGCACACAAACCCCATCAAGAGACAGCAGAGTAAGTTTCCTTCACTTCCAGCTGCCCATGATTCATTGTAGCATCTGAGAATGTCGCACTGGCTCTGTACCCTGCTACAAGTAAGGACACTGGACAAAAAGCACACCCGAGATTTAGGTGTCTGAGAAATGTAGGACTTGTGTTTTTCATCATCCTAAGCAAATGCACAGCATGCAGTCAAAACACTGTGGTGTTTTGTAGTACTGTGGAGTCTTCATTAAGACATCCAGTGTGAGGGTCAAGATAGACTGTACGTGAAGAAACAGCAGGAGTGAGCTGTGCAGCCTCATGCTGGCACTTGGTAGTAGAGGGCTCTACAACCACCTCCTTCATGGCATCTGTTAATGCAGCCTGATTTTTTCACTCCATGCTGTCCAAGCAAGGACACGGTGCTATGCATGTTATTTGACACACTCATTTATTGAAACACTCACATTTCATCCAGGTTTACTGCACCTGACAGACTGCCTCAGACTCCTTGCTGTGTGATGCTGCTCTTAACAGTCAGAGAACAGTCAGTTCCTGAGATTTATAGGACAAAATCTTGGCTCCACAAAATCTAATGGCAATAGCTGCCAGGTTTTCACTGTGTAGTATAGTGCACTCCCATTCTCTTAGTCCTGGCTATCACAACACTATCAGGCACCCATACTAGCAGAGAAAAGTTTCATCAATTGGAGCATTGCTGGAAAGCAGAACCCATAATAAAACAATATAACAGTATTTTTATTCATGCAACTCCCCCAGAGCCAAGGCACTATATAACATAATGAAACACTTACACTGAAAAACAGAAGACTCCAAAGAGTAAGATTCAAAAATTAAATCTCCTGGATAGTTTTTGCCTTTGGGCCAGGTTGCACAGCCACTGCTCACATTGACTGAAACTCACTTGAAGAAGGAGCTGCAATCAAGAAGTCTGCAAAATGCCTCTTATACTTGGAGGTAGGCAGGGGGCCCTGTGGATTATGCTCGCATATGATGAAGGCTGGCATCCCAACTGCTGCAGGCTGCGGCTTGGTCATGGCAAGGTCTCGTTTCCTGTGTGCAAGGCTAGAGGATGGGCCTTGTTTCACCAGAAACACATCTGGGACCAGTGTCTGAGACCATCCTTGCTGTGCTTGGTCTGCCTCCTTCCCTTTGCATCCCCCCAGCTGAAGGGCGCTCCTTTCTGGCCCAACAACAGAAAGAGTTGGCTAGTACATGGAGGGGGTGGGGAACACCAGTTCCATCTCGCAGGAAAACCCACACAATTCTTCCCACCCTGGCCACTCCTGCTTTCCCGCAGCTCTTCAGACCTCTCCCAAGAGTCGCCCCTGAGCTTGGTGATGCCAAGGGGAAGCCTTCCCACCAGCAGTGTTACAGGCTCTCACCAAACACAGAACTAGCCCTGCCCTGGGATCTGCAAAGGCTCAGAAGTGAGAACATTCTCGGGATCAATCCGTGCAGCATTTCTGAACACTTAACATATATTTTTCTGGTGTCTTTGAAGGGTCACCTTGTCTCCCAGAGCTTCTCATAAGTAGGACCTTCACAAAAAGATGTTTTATTTTCAGCATGCCTGAGTGAAGAGCTTTATTGGAAAGCCTTAGATACCTTAGAGCCAAAATTTGGTCTGCTACTACTATCTATATTACTGTCCTAAGGGTTGATGATCAAATTGGAGTTTAATATCATGCCTTCTCCTCAGATGATTTCACATTAATTGTGCTGCTTTGCTATAATAAAATTTAATACCTCTTTTAACCGAATTCTCACACATTGGAGCTCTTCCTCTGTCATTTGGCAATTCCTTTTTTTTTAAAAAAAAAATCTATGTCTCAAATTAGCAGCACAAGTCTGGGGGATTTGCCATCTACACCCTCCTGGCTCTGCCTGTTTTTTCAGTTCAATGTGTTGAAGGGACATACACTGAGAGCCTGCAGGATCCGGTCCACAGCCTGCGTGTGTCAATGGAAAGTTTGACATCAGTTTTGAAGGGGCTTGGGGTCTGGTTGATGGAGAAGGGAAGCATAGATGGGAAGAATAACTGGGTGTATATACAGATAGCCCTGTGTTGTGCGCATGTTCAAATCAAATGGTGTATGATTCCAGTTTGCTGCACTTCTCATCACCCTGAATTTAGAGCAGCAACAAAGGTACATCATTAGTACCACCCCAGAACAACCTTTTCTAGCCAAAATATTTCTTTAGGAGTATTATTTCTTGGCTTAGAAAAATCCTTTTTTGGGTCTTGTTTTGTTTTGAACAAGTGTTTCCCAAAAGTATTTCCCAACTGGATCATAAAAAAAAAAAAATATCTACATTGCACTGAAAAGAATAATCATTCCCTGCTGTTAAGCTCTTATATTCTGAAAGCAGAGTTAATGAAACGAATATTGTCTAATTAAAGAGACCTTCATAACGTAGGATCAAACCTTCAGATGGAAGTCATCAAGTTGGGATTGCATGAAGCTATCAGCTCCGGCTGGATGTAACTATTGAACCTACATTCCCAAGAAAGACTCTTAGGTCAGGAGATGGCTTTTTAATAAGAAACCCTAGCCTGACACTTGAGAAAACCACTAGGCTGTGGAAACTCTTTGTCCTTAACAGGACTAATGGCAGGCTGAAGTCTTGCCAAGCTCTCTGCTCTCCCCCTCCCACCGGTTGCAACATCTCTGCCTGTGGAGGGATTGACAACAGGCTTGATTGCAGGTCAGATCTGCCCTTATAGATTTGGGCTGTCAGGTGCTGTTGCTCTGACCATCTCTACAGCCCTGGTTTTGTCAGCATGTAGAGGTACAGCCAACTGTACCTGTGCTCTTTGGCTGCCTCACCTCAGTCTCCTGCTGCAAAGACACTATAGACCCATCTTAAGCAGGCAGCCTCTAAGCCAAATTGATGTCTATGCCAATGGAAATTAAATATATCCAGGAACCTTTCATGTTCTTTTATAAATAAGTAGGGTAGAGAGTTTTCACCCTGGTGCTTGACTTCATGCAAATGTGTAGCTTTTAAAAAATTATTATTACTATTGGATAATGTTAAAGGGTCTACTAATTGTGACCCACTGAATGTGAGGGAAAGGCATTTTCATCTCACAGCAGGGGGAAGGAGTACCACTGAGCCCTGCTAATGTGAGACAAAAATATCTTCCTACAAGATACTCTGTAGGAAGATATTGATAAAACTAAAGTCAGTCTCTTGCAAGAAATGTGCCTGTTTCTTTAAAATCTGATAGAAACTTTATGTTTGAAAAGGTTAGAACTGCTAAAAATTCACTGAACATATCTAAAATTACATTTTTCAAAAAACTATGACTGAGACAGGTGCTGATATCCTAATTTGGGAAAAGATTTTTGAAAAATCACTGGAAATACAGGGAAACAGAAATTTTGCTTTGCAGCCATCTGTAACCTCTATGTAGGCACAGCCCTGTCTTAAAATAAATAATATATCTTACTGACTTGAATTGGCTGAGAGACATTCAGTACTCAAACTCCAGTGAAGTTTTGTTTAAACAGGGAGTATAGCATTCAGTTTCTGCAATCTGAACAATAATAATTCTAGAGTTTAGGATATGTAGTTAAAATGCATTTGGAGGGCTGTTTTACTTTTTAAATATAAGCTCTCAATTGCTCAAGCAAAAATACACTTTTTTATATGCAAGTGGTTAGTCAAGTTCCTAGGCAATTCTGCAGGAATGAATTGGATGACATAAATAGTAATTTCACATTCAAAAGCTGGATAATATATTTTTACTTACTACAGCACATGTGTAACTCATGGCTGATGTGCAATTTATAGCTCTTTCTTTAAAGAAAAGATGAATGATTGGATTGGAACATTCTTAACAAAACCAGAAGCGAATATCGCTTTTGGGAAAAATGTCAAATCTGCCTTAGCTTTTCCTATTTTTCTAGCACCCAAAGGAGAAAAGGAAAAACTGCATGCTTATCACTGAAGCATTTAAGAAGCTGACATTTATCGTTCATCAAATAATAATTTTCTTTGAATATTAGTTCAGTCAATCAGAATAGAAATACTTGTACATGTAAAGAAGAAACCATTACCAATGCATGAAACATTGGAAAGCAAAAAAGAATAAAAAGATCAAAAGGATCAATCTGAATCAATAATTTCATTTTCCTGCAAGAACAAAAGCTAAGTAAAAACCCAAGCAAAATTTTAAATACCTCCATTCCACCTTTGTACGTCAGTATGGAGGAAGACCCTTTGCCAGCATGGGAATTACCAATCATGGTGGGGTGGGTTAATCTTGTCTGGCTACCAGATGTCTACCAAGCTGCTTTCTCACTCACCCACCTCAACAGCACAGGAGAAGAAACTAAGATGAACAAATTCATAAAGCCAATACACCTAGTGTCCTCAGAGTCAAGTTGAATGCCTCCTGCTTTGAAAAGTCATCAACACTCTGGAGTGGTAAACATTGGAAGTGAAAAAGAAAGGACAAAGCAAAATCTTAATAGTCAAATGCTGACTTTCTTGGGGGACACACAGAAATTACCTGGTGGTACTGGGCTCCCTAATGGCTGAGGTCTCTGCTGCATTTTTTAAGCAATCATCAGTTTAGGAGCTGAAGTCAGGCTACCGAAAGCATTAGTAATCCCACACAAGAGCTTTGCCATGGTATTGTTCTGAAACTCCTTTCTGAGTCTTTGCTCTGGAATGTTATCTGGCACTTTTTTCAGCTGTCCCTAGCAATGAGATGACCTTTCAGTTCTGCAGAAGAGCTCTGTAGGTCATGCTAATGGGCTCTTTGATGATGTTGGGCAACTTCTAGCTTGGGCAACTCTGTCACATAGTTTAGCATAGGCTATAGAGAATTTGTGGATGGGGAAAAATTCTTCAGTGCAGAGGATCATGGGTTAGGATTATTTGTGTCTTATATACGTTACTAGAGATTCATCTGTGGAATAGAGCTGGACTGTTCTTTTGAGATCACTGCTTTCCCTTTGGCAGTTGAATTGCTGAGCAACTCATTCAGTAACTAGTGAAATTGTTGAAAGCACTTTCCTTGCTTTGCAGCCTATTTTTTACTTCAAATATTGGCCTTTGTAGAGGGATTAGAAAGCTTAAACCCAAATTCGATTCTTTATAGTGACACAGCTGTCTCTGAAGTCGTGGAAAGTTGGATTCAATTTATCTGAGTGTAGCATTTCACCAAGGGCTCTTATTCAGTTATTTCCAAAGGAGGTCTATCACTGCCCAAATACGTACCTTGTAGGAAAGGATGCCAAAAAGACAATTGAACAGTGACCATGCTGGAAGCCAGCAGAGAGTGTAGAGGTGAAGCTGTGGCAGAAATCATCCTGTGAACATGGACATGGAACTCATGCTGGAGTTATTTCAGATGACCGCAGCTGATGTTAGGGCTGCTGGGTGATCTGCATTGTAAACTCTGAAAGGGACTGAGTCAGCAGGGGCAGAAGAAATTGACACTGCTGAGTCACCCCAGGGCACAAGTGACTGTCCAACCAGCCTAGCCCCTCTCCCTCATTGCCCTCAGAAGCCCATTGTAATGCTCTGTCAGGGAATGACTCCCAGCTTGCTTCTGGCCCCTTGGCTTTCACAAGTACACAGAATCATAGAATCATAAAATTGTCTAAGTTGGAAGGGACCTTTCAGATCATCGAGTCCAACCATCTGCAGTTCTTCACCATATGAAGCTTTCATGATGTAGCTCAGGACAGTCAGGATGGCCACAACTTATAGCCTGAGAGAGGTGCTTTGTGGCCAAGGACCTGTTCATTAGCTGTTGCAATAGTCAGTCAGCAGTGGTACCAAAATTTAAGACACAAACTTTGCACTTGTTCAAGCTGGATTCTTTGTAGCCAAGAGTCTGATGAAAAAGCAATTTTTTTTTTTATTTAAGCAAGTGGAAGCAGACACATTTCTACAGAAATTCCTTTGTTACTGAAATCAGTTCTACAAATAGCTTGTGCAGAAGCTAGGGGAGGTCCAGTCACACCAGTTTCATAATTGGTCTATCTAGTGAAAGTTCTTAAAATTTCAGTGGGATGGAAAAGGTGGATTGTCTCTTGTTAGTGTTAAAATGGTCCATTAAAAAGATGGCATTTTCACAGTGAAAAAGAAATGAAGGCATTTCTGACGTGAACAGTAAGACTATCTTTATGCAAGCTTCATTTTTCTCATTTCAGTAACTGTAGAAAGCAAATAGCACTACTCCCAGCTTTGTCCATGTTTTCTTATGCTCCCTATCCAGAAGTAAGTCTGAAGGAGAAAAAAAAAATCTCAAAGATTATATTTTCCCGCTTCCTGGACACTCATGGGCATTATTGCCTTTCTAGAGTGAACAGTGTGTTGCTGGAAACAGCAGTTTAGGTAGGATTCAGATGTTCTTTAAGCGACAATGTGTGAGGCACAAATGTGGAGTCAGACTGGCCTCTTCCTGACGACCCCTTGCAAGACTCCAGTGGGTTACTGTCAGACCTACTGCAAACAGGAAGCAAATCAAACCTGACCATCTCCCTGCCTCCCTGGCCAGTGATTCCCAGTTGCAACTGCTCCTAATAAGACCTACTCAAATGAAACTTGAGGGATCCTTTCCCTGATACACACCGTTACTGTCTCAAAGGATTCCCTCCTTGTTTTCTCTTCGCCACCCTACTGATTCTAATTCTAGATCTAATTCTAGATTCTAATTCTAATGATCCACATATGTAATTCAGGGCATTTTGAATCTGTTTGCCCTTTAACAAAGTCCAAGCTGCTGCACAACAGGGGTTCTTACGTAGTTAGTGAATTGTCAGATTTCATGTATGTTGAGCCAGTAAATGCAGGACGATTCATAAAAGCACCCTGAACAAACAAACTATTACCACTCGCGCAGTCCTAGAGGACACTGCAAAAGTGAAGGACACAATTAAAAAGGGAAAGGTGCATTCTCTTATGGAGCCTCATGGCCTGGAGGTGCAACAAACAGAGAGTCAGCAGTACCTTGCGTTAGGGTTAGTTAGTTGAGTTAGTTAAAACCTTGCTCCCTTCCTTCCTCCCTTGTCTCTGCTGGGAGATGCTCTACATCACCAAACCTCTCCTCAGGCTTTTGGGATAAACAAGTGTCCCTGCATGGACAGAAATAGTCTGAGCCTTGGGTGTCACTATGAAAGAGACTGACTTCCCAAAAGAGACAGATAATGTATCTGTGTGAGGGTCCCAATCAAGACTACAGTGTATTATTTGTAGAGGAAGCAACTAGAGAAGACATGGAGCCATTGTTAAGTTGTATCAGAGGGACACCAAAGAACAGATGTTCACAGGTATTTATAAACCTATTCAATATTAGTGTTGGAGCTCAAATGTCTTTGGGAATTTAGACTAAACAGGTAAATGTTGAAAGAATTGCCTAAATAACCCATACTGAGGAGGATTAGGAAATCATTTGGGTATGTGACACATATGAGGTACTAAGGATCTCAAACTAGAGGGATCTTTTAAATTTTTCAAAACCAAGAAAGTCCCACTGTGCTGAAAAGT
Organism: Scolopax mira; assembly: GCA_004320125.1. Classification (NCBI taxonomy): domain Eukaryota; kingdom Metazoa; phylum Chordata; class Aves; order Charadriiformes; family Scolopacidae; genus Scolopax; species Scolopax mira. Next base: position 51,945 of record BJBW01010149.1, read on the forward strand.
ACCTCGCTGTTTCTGGTTTGTAGTCTCCAGCCTCTGCGTGTACACACATAATTTGAAAATCAGTATTTCCAGTTACAGAAATGCAGCTTGGTGTCCAAGTGATTTCTGAGTCTAAATGAGACGGTAAGTATTACAGCAGAGTCTTCAGGGAGAGAAGGCTGTGCACTAAACTGATCTCTTTCCCTTCGTAGCTCAATGGTTAAGTAAGAACTTGCCTTTCTTACCCCTCTGCTGATACTGAGTGGTATGAGCAGCAGCCACTCAAAATGAAGACAATTCAAACTTAAATTCTCAGTAGTACAGCTGTTGACATGACACTACATTGATGTAACTCTGTGCCCCGGGACAAGCTGCCTTTGTTGCAGTCTTTGGTGCTGAATTCCCTCAGAAGCTCTTCCTCAAGTCTTCCAAATAAGTGGGCAAAATACCTAAGGAAAAAAAAAAGCGGAAGGACGAATAGACAGCAAAAATACATAGACATTTGTAACACGATGTATTTTTGGCTAGCTTTGCACTGAAGAAAAAAATAATCAAGGTTAATTGAAAGATATGATTTATCATTGATGAAGTTTCCAGTATTGGGAGTGGCTGGAACATGAGTAAGTGTTTTCAAAGCTGTTTTGCTTCATACCGTTGATGGCGCCTGCGAAGATTATGCATATATGAGTTTTTATTTCTCTGTAGCTACAGTTGGCTCCAGCACTGGAACAGCACACTGCAGAACACCATCCTGTGGGGATGCTGGGTATGCAGAGCTGCACGGCCCTGCTGCACTGTCAGAGGTGAGAGTGAGCACCTTCCCTCTTACCCTCTCCTCTACTGTGAACACATGCCACCCCTTCTCAGGAGCGGAGTGAGGGGGGGACCAGTTGAAATGACCAGTTTCTCTTCACAGAAAAGGCCAAAGGCATGGAGTGGAGGGGAGGAGAAGCACAATCCAGCACAAGAAGGTGTCTTGTGAGCCAAATGAACTGCAGGGAGGTCAGGCACATCATGTTCTCTTCTCTGCAAAATCCCTGACAAAATCCTTGCCGTGTGGTAGGTTCTCTGCTAGAGTGTCACGTCTACTCCTGCTCAGGATGAGAAATACTGTGCTCAGCCAGCACCAGCAACCAGCTCAAGAGGCAGCCCTGGCCAGCCCAGACTCTTGCCATCTCCCTGGGAAGCAGGAAGGCTGCTGGATACTGTAGACCCAGTGAAAAAGGTGGGGAAACTCCCCTCCTCTGCCTCTGGCTCCACAAAGTGGGTTCCAAATTCTGCTGTCCATATGCACAAATCCCCTGCTTCACCAGCCCTGCTTTTAAACAGGCATCTGGGGCTATTAAGACCTTTTATTTCTGTAACAGCAATGATCCGGTGAGCACAGGTTTGGGCAGACCTCCAAGCGGTGCTGGGGACAGCTTGCTTGAGAGTGGGCAAGCAAGGGTCTGGTGACCCAGCATCATCTGGAGCCTTTGCTGCAGGTCAATGTGACTAGTCCCATTGCTGTGTGGACAGCCTGGCCTCCAAGCTGCCACAGCTGTGGCACTCAGCCCACTGTAGTTCCTGTGCCTCAGTTTCCCTTGCGCAATGCAGGAGCAGTGGCACTGACTCTTGATTAGAAAGGGGAAAAAACATTTTGGATACATTGAGGAGCCAGAAGTGGAAAGCTTTCCATTTCAATAACAAGTGGCAATGAGAAATTTCAAAACAAAATCAGGGAAAGGGAGGGGAGAGGGTGCAGTTTTCAGTGGAAAGGTTTTGTGTATCAGCAGTTTGAATCTGTTTTGATATTAATAATCTGGACTTGCTTTTTCTTTCTTATTATCACCGCCATTATTTATTTCTATCTAATTTAATTAATGAAGAGCCTGTTGGCTCCTGCGCTGAAGCAGGTGTTCCGCTCCTTCCCCTTGGCAGGTGATATCTGCACTCAGCTCAAAGCATGATGGCAGCCTCTTGGACAACACTGGTGCAGGTAATTAAGGGCTGCTGGGACATACTCTACTGCCCTGCAGGTGCACAGGCTGGAGTGTGGTTTCTGGCCAGCTATATCCATTACATGTGCATGCAGGGAAGGGACTATTGCAGTGAAAGACACCGCAGGGCACTGCAGGGGCAATAATACCCCTGTGTGAACATCTGCTTTCTAAATCAGCCCTGCAAAGGATGCCTAGCTTCATGACAGTTGCCTGACATCAAGATTGCCATGTCTCCTGCCCCATCCCACCAGCCTTCCACCACCTTCCTTAGAGCAATTTAGCACAGCTCAGTGCCCACATTAGGCAGCTCTGAAACAATGCTGCTGCTTTCTTAGGTTTTTAACTCATAACACATTAATTTGGGATTAAGGAAACACCTTGTCTGGAGAGGTTGGGAGAGGCAACACCACTGCGTCTCCCCGCACCCTACCCCAAACCCATGAAAGTACCTGTGAAGATAATGCACAAAGCAGTGGCACTCAGTCTGTGTGCAACCTGATCCTGCCAGGGGGCTGAAGGCAACAGCATATGGCTTCCTACTGGCTTTGGCAATGATGGCAGAGGAAGCAACTGGTCCGACCTGTTCAGGAGCAGCATGGAGATCCCTGGTGAGTTGGCCAAAGATGTCTCTCAGGCCCTCAAGGTGTTTCCAAGAAGTGCTTTCTTGGGAGTGTAGGACTTCGTGCAGCACAGAAGTGTGTTGCTGCTGTGACCACGAGATGTGTACCCAAACAGCAGTGTGTACCTGGGCAACTGTGCACAAGATTTTTGAAAAAAAAAAAGGTAGAAACTGTCAGCATGACAAGTCTGCAGCGGATATGGATAAGTAACAGAAGAGTGGAAATAAGCAGAGCACTTGCTAGGACAGATGTAGACACCAGACAGGGGAAACAAAAGTACTACTGCTCCAGAACATCCTTCAGCCCAGTATATGCCTGTCCACAACCCTGCCACCTCATGGATGGGGAAGATTTCACCAGTGATATATTTCTATAGGAGAGGGAGAGGAGAACTGGTCTGGGGGCTCCTGGCTCACAAGGAAGATACTTCTGATATTCTCATAATGGCAAAGGTTTGCAAGTACTACTGACAGTCATTGCCATTGTGCTCAGCCTTGCCCCATTCCCCAAAACAGACACATATGCCGAGACCCTGCAGCATTTACAAGCCTTTGTTTACATACTCCAGGCTTTAAGGACTTGCAATTTTGTGGCCTGTCCCACACACCCTAAAAACTTGTCCTTAACAGTTACCTCTGGATTTGAAACTCCTGTAAAAACAAAAACAACTGGTTTCAGCTGCTCTGCCAAACAGTCTCTCTCCATAAAAAGGAGACTGATTTTTCTCTTTGGGTAAAGTAAAAGGTTACAACAATATTTAGTTTGAACTTTCTTGAGATCAGGCATTTATTTTCGCTCACTCTCTCAGCGTGTGCGTGTGTATATGGAAAGTACCTTGAAGTGAGTCAGCATTACTCAAAGTGAATCACTAGTCACTGCTTCTCTGGGACGTTCATTCAGTGTTGTATGCATCTTTTCTCTTCCTTCCAAGCCAGGATGGGATTATTTGTGCTGCTTTCAGACTGCCGTAGACATTAAGGCACTGGCTTGGAGACAAAACAAGGGACTATTTCATACCCACTGGTATCCTGAGGGAAGGCTTGATAATGGACCACTACTACAGCACTAACAAGAAATAGAAATGTTGTTTTAATCTCCTTACGAAAACAAGAGGCTTGCCTCCATCTGGTTTAGCATCATGGAAAAGTTTGTTGCCTTGTGAAGCAGCAGGATCTCCAAATAGAAGCAGCAGAAGTGTCAGAGCTCTTACCTCTCTTCCTGTCATTAGATCAGTCACCCTCACAAGTGCCTGGGCAATGTAGATTTTGAAGTGAATTTGTAGAGCACCTGAAAAACATATAAGAGAAAGATCCGCATAGCAAGGGCTTTAGAGAAGCAGATTTAATTTCTTATCTGCTATTTACCTCAGATTCAATTCTTGGGGCATATCCTTGTATGCAAGGATAAATTTCTGATACTCTAGATAAAGTTGTCCTTGTAAGGAGTGATTTCAAAGTGTGTATTTCTTTTATGAGCTGCTTCACTCAATTCATTCCACAGACATAGGAGCTGTTAGTCCTTTTTAACAACTGCCTGTAACACTGTGGGGAGGCTTTTTCTTCCCATTTCAACGAGCCACAGGCTTTCCTTTCAATCAGCTTCCAACTCCCACAATGACCTCCTGGTGATGATGTCTGTTGCTTTTTAGCAGTCTCCTCCCTCTCCAGTGAAGAGTGGTGACATTTTCCTTCCTCTCAGGTCCTGACCTGGCCCAGGTGGCAGTTAGTCCCTGATGTTGCTTCTCTGGCTCCACGGAGTGCAGTCCAGCCCTTCTTCAAATAATCCGTATTTCCCCCCACATTAAAGGAGATGTATGGTGGTATAATCTGCCTTCGCTGTCTTTAGAGGGCAGTTGTGGTGGAAATGCTGGTTTTGGAGTAAGGCTGATTTTTACCCCTGCTATATCCACTAAAACTGAACTACTGAAGAAAATCCAGATTTGGGTTACGTTCTCAGACAAAAGTGACCCTATCTTGTGGAAAACAGATGAAAATTATGAGATTTTGCATGTTTTCAATTTCTCCAAGCAGTTCAGCTTTCAATATGAATGCAAGAAAACACATTTGTGTTCAAAGTATGCTGAGGGAAAGGCAGGCATATGGGTCTATTAGTACAGTGGGGCAAGGCTGATGCCAGAACAGAAGCCATGGGCTGTTTCATCCTGCTTAGGTCTGCCTCAGTTGCCCCACAGCACTGCCTGTTACTCCAAGATGCATGGAATAGGTGGACAATTCAGGTAGTGGGTAGGCACCCAAATGGTTCCTGTCAGGAGCTCACCCTCTGGCTACCTATCTACTTAAATTGTGTGGTTTTGAGTCTGTCAGGTGCAGGTTGATGCAGCTGAGGATGGAGCCAGGGGGGTGGAGGGAGCATTCAGAATTGAGGCCAGCTGAAGCTGGCCAAAGTGGGTGGTGAGAGGGGATTTCCCTTGCTAGCTGAGCTGTTTCTCTCCTCCTTTCTTGTCGGCACTACGGGGGCCCAATCGGGAGCTGGAGGGCTGGAGCTGCTCCCTGTGTCTGGTGCCAGCAGGAGAGGGAAAGGCAGCCAGGGAATCTCTGGAGCTCACTGCTGTCAGCTGGAGGGAGGATGAGGAAGAGCCCTGCTGGTGAGCAGCTTGGGGGAAAAAAAAAAAAGTTAAAATAGGGACAAGAATGCTGGCATTTTTGAATGACTTGGCATAGCATCCGCTCTTGGATGCGGTAACTGACACAGAGTTTCCAGTGGTCTCACGTGTCCAAAGGAGGGTGGCTAATATGCCCAAGATGCCTGTTGCTTTAGTCACTTCAGTTCTGGAGAAAGGCTGGGGATGGGTGAAAAAAGCCACAATATCCATCACAAAGATTTTTTTAAACTTTTTTTTTTCAATAAGCTAGTTCTGCGTGGGCTGTGAAGGGACTATACCTATGGAAGCAATGTCAGGACAGCCTGAAAGAAAGGCAAGGGTTGGGTTGGAGCTTATAGTCTTTAACCTTTGGAAATTTGAAATACAGCTGAGCTGCTGAAAAATAGGTATTCTTGGTTTTGGATACGGGACATTCACTATCAGGCACTATTTACTTTCTCATTTTACTGGGGCTCAAGCCTGCTTTGTGCTTGTAAAGCAGCTGAAAGCAACAGCAACCTCATCATAACAGGATCATCCTGGATACTATGTTTTCATATAATGAAATGGCATTAAATTATTTCTTCAAGACACTGATTGCAAAATTCCTTGGATGCAAAGGCAGCCACAAACCTAAGAGTCAAGAAGCTTTGTCAGCTGAGGTTGTGAAAGCAGGAGAAGTGAGAAATCCAGGTGATCATTTAAAGATGTAGACAGTATGTGAGGAGGCACAAAAAAAGCCTATGCTTGGTCTACCTGGAAATGGATTTAAATTAAAGCATAAGCCTATAAATAAACCTGAAAACCAGATACCTAAAACCCATTTTGAATTAGGTTTTGTGATGACTGAGAAGGAAAGAGAGAGTAAGTGAAACTAACCACAGAGCCACAGCATTTGATGATCTTGGTTATAAAGAAGGTAAGGACTTGGAGAAAAAAAAAAATGTTCCTGTTGCTTTTGGGTGTGTTGTGGCTGACTGGGATTTATTTAAGCAAGACAGGTCTTGCAGGATGGGATAAACTGACCAGGGGATGTAGAAGGACATCAGCAAAAGCAGGATTAAGGTCAACCACAGGACTAAAAAATCTTGTGACTCTCTTAGAAAAAAAGTTGAGGTGATATTAATAATTCCTCTGAGATATTCTGTACAACAAGGTAATAAAGTCTGCCCAATCCTGAATTAAGTTCTTCAGTAAGAAATTTTACTGAGCATAAATTCTGCTGCAACCTTCCTGAAGATAAACTTTTTTAAAGGGTTTGTAGAAGGGCCTTTTGATGATTCAATATATTTACTATATGCCACCATAACAAACTGCTGTGCTAGTGACCCTGCATAGTTTTCCTAACCACAAACCAAAGAATGAAAATTACATATCTCAATACCTCTTGAAATGGTGTCTTATTTTTCCACATCCAGAATGTTGGAACCATAAAAAATAGTGACCCAACATTTTTTTTTCCTGAATAGCAGTATGAGTTCTCTGTCTGAAGTGTATATAGACTAAATTGAGTGAAACATCCCAAATCTTTGTGACAACCATCCAAGCTCATGTGGTCTTGGACAACCATCCAAGCTTACATCTTCCAAGGAGGTGGATACAGAATTTAAAGCAGATTAGACCCGCAGCTGGAGGATATGGCTTTTCGCACATGTGACTATCCCTGCTGTACCATGGCTTCTTAGCCTCCTTAGAGGCCTCAGGTGAAGGGATTTGTCAAAAGCTGTAAGAAATCCAGGTAGACTATATCTTGTAAATGGCCCTTATGCAAATGTTTGCTCATCCCTTCAAAGACCTCTAAGAGGCTTGTAAGAAGGGACTGCTCTTTACAGAAACCATGCTAACACTTCTCATTTAGATTTTATTTATCCAAGTCCCCTCTGGCTCTGCACTTCATTACAGTTTATGCTTTTTGTTATTGTTAGGCTAGCAGACCTGTAGTTTCCTGCAATCTTTGGAAAAAAAAAAAAAAAGATTAGAAGAAAAGTCATCCTTCATCTTCCAATACAAAGCTGTTTGAAGTGAGATGTTATGTATACTGTTAATAATTCAGTTGTTCCATCCTTTTAATTGCTTTTTTGACTTCCATTTCCCCACTCCTTTCTCCGTGTTTAATACACCATGTGTGGAAGCTGAGTGGCCTTTCTGGCTGCTGCTGCTGTGTGTCACTGATGGTCCTCATGCAGACCCATTACAGTTTCTTGTTCTATTGCCCCCATCCATTTTATGCTGTGGCTGCTACTGTAAGAGGTGAAGAAATTTGTTTAGTCCTCCCTCTTCCCAGGTCTGTATCTTTTTCCAGAAGCCCTGTTCTCTATTAAACAGAAATTCTCTAAATCAAAGAATGACATGAATAGTTTAATTGCTTTTGGTGAAGGACTTAGAATGGAAATGGAGTGGTGAGAGAGGGGTATAAGCATTTTTCTTTGAACATGTCCAGTTGTATGCTTTTTACTGGGATCTCACTATTAAAAGAAACATATCCCCAGATAGACAGTCAGTCTTTAGTAGAGTTCTAATCAGCTTTTCCTCCTTCTTTAACCTTTTCCTTCAAGATGCTGTGGGATCCCAGGGCTATTCCTCAGTCTGCCCTATTTTATTCACATTTTCCTCTTACATTATTGTTTCTGAAGCCTGGAATACATACACTGATTCTGGGAAGATGAGAATTTGTGAATTTGTAAAACTAGCCATAAGAAAGAGAGCATGTCAGCAGATGCACCTCTAGATGGATATCCAGGAGTATTTCAGCTGGGCTGTTTTCCCGAAGTGTCTTAAAGTGTTAGTGGTCAAAGAATATTGGGCACCTAATTTCTTCATATACTTTCCTTTAGCTGTCTCCACTGTGCTGATAAACTCCAGATTTCCTTCACTTACACATTGTCACTGGAAGCACTGACTTCTTTTTTTAATGGATACATAAAAAATGTCTAATAAAAGGGTAATTGCTATCCCAAAGCCATTTCCCAAAGAAAAAAAAAATACTCCACAAATATATATTTTTCTCACTTTTCTTCTTTTTTTAGTAGGGAAGAGGTTTTATATCCCTTTTCTCTTCCAAATTTTTAAAACAAAAGTTTGGAGGTGAACATGCTAGTTTGGGTAAAACCTAAAATAACTCATTATTTCTTCCCTCTGCCCCTTTAATTCCTTTTTTTTTTTTTTTTCTCACAGTTTTTCTTCATTTTCCAGTAATATCCAGAAGGAGACAGGAGAGCGAGTTACAGAGAAATATCAAATTAAGTTTTCCTAGAACTATGAAGGAAAGGCCACTAAATTCCTAGAGTCCACATTTGGTGAACATTTGTGGACTCTGTAGGGGAAATGCTTCACAGTTCTTGATCAGGACTTTAAACAAAGGTTCATACTGACTCTTTGCTGCTGAGGAAGAACACAACTCAAAATGTACCTAGCTTTGCATCAGATGGATCTTGTTTCATCCCTTCAGCTTGGATTTCTTTATATTGAAGTTATCTGCCTGTTTTTCTAGCAAGACACCACCATTCACATGAGCTGCTGTCACGTTTGCTGTGCTTGTTCTTTCTGTGAGTTCTTTGTCAAGGATGGTTGAATTCCATGACACCTGTGCAGAAAGGCTCTTACTTGATTATATCCATGGAATTATGCACATTGAGACTGCTTATGGAAGAGACAATGAATGCACAGCAGCAGTGAAGATCTAACTGTTCTTTACAGCTGTGCTAATGACACGTGACTCATTTGGAATGGTGATACTAAAATCCCCATGCTACCTGTGGCCATTTCTCCATAGTGCAGGCAATAGAGGTACCCTGAAGGAGGTCAGTCATCATCTGAAAGGTGGGAAGAGGGCAAAGTGACTCAAGCTCCACTATGTAGTGGTGCAGGATGAGGATCTTCTGTCACAACTAGGTGAGACCCAAGGTACTTGGAGCAGACTGGCGCATTTGTACTAGGAGACTGCCGTCCTTGCACCTGCGAGGAAGGTGTTCCATGCTTCAGGACTAACTGTGAGATCGTGGTGGTTGAGTGATGGCAGCCCATGCTGGAGGGCCATGAAAGGCATGCAAGTGTTGGTGTGGAGACCAGTGGAGCTGTTGGGCTCTAGGAGAAGCCCTGTGTTGGCCCAGGAGGCTCAAACCACCCTGTGGTTGCTAAACTCCAGGCCTACTCCTACCATGTCAGAGGGACCTCAGGTCCCAAAAGGTTGAGACACAGTCTGTTGCTTTGGTCTGTTGTCAGCAGGGTTGGCTTCCTGGAATGTAGAGCAAATCTTGGCAGCACCAGAGACAAGTGCTGGCATGTTCCATCAGCTTCACCCTGGCATTGGTGTTTAAACAACAGAGAGCGCTGGACCTGTCTTGATGAAGTGGAATACAGAAAGGGAAGAACTGGCCTCCTGCCCAGACCACGACAATGCAGATTGAATCACTCTTACATTCCTGCCTGGCTTGACTTTGCACATGCAAAACCACCCACAGTGGGGGCTTAGCTATGTGTTCATGCCAAAATAGAGATTCTCTGATTGAGCAAGACTCCTGACATCTCCTGTCATGTTTTGTGGTTGGGTCATCAGTGAAGCTCTTTGTTGGCTACCAAACACAGGTCCAGGAATGAATTCTTGTCTTATTGTTTTTGACTGCTGTGGGTGTGCTTTCTTCAGCACTGCAAGAAAAGCCCATCTTGGTTACCAGATTAAGTACCGGTTCCATGGGCCTGCACTGACTTCTTAAATTTTGCAGGGATCCTTAATTCTGCCAGCTGTTTGTCGATTAACATGCTATTTGGAAAATAAGAACACATTTGCAACACTTTCCCACAATCTGCCTGGGGGTTCTGGACATCTGTTTGGATAGTCAGGTGCAATTACGGTATGAAGCACAGGATCAAAGAATGGTTTGGATTGGAAGGGACCTTAAAGATCACATAAAACCTCAGCTGGTAAAAATGTTTTTTAAGCTGTAAGTGGCAAAATACCGTTTTTTCCTCCCATCTCCAAATATATTCATTTAGGTCTACAATGGCAAAAAATAAGCTGTGTAATACCTCTCCCACTTTCTCTGTACTTTTATTGTCAATCAATACTTTTCCATTTTTTCCCTTGAGTTTCAACAACTGGGAAAACCGGGCAGGCAACAGAGGGACCCCAAATGGGATGCAGTGCCCGGAGGAGGCCTGATGGGCACTGAGAGGAGGCACCCTTGTTCCCTCTGGCTGGGAAAGAAAGATGGGAGAAAACCCATGACAGCGAGCCATCTCCTCTGCCTCGGGAGGAATCAGGGGAGCCCAGAGGGCTGGCCAGCAGTGCTGGGGTGGGGGGAGAGCCTGTGCGACTTTGTCCCGCAGCCTCCCAGAGAGGCACGAGGGGCTACCCAATGAACCCTCTTGCCGCATGTGCCTGGAGATGACTCCCACAGCCAGAGTGACCTGTCGGGGCCCTGCGAAGACACCACCAAGGCCTCGGTGGCTGCCATGAAGCACCGATGCCGAGCACAGGGCAAGAGATGGATGCATGGATGGATGGATGGAGTGGGAAGTGCCACTGCAGTAACTACAGATGCCTTTGCTGTGGCTGTAGGAGCTGTGGCTGCTGGGGCAAGCACCATGGTCCACTGTGATGAGTGACGGGTTCTGATGTCACTGAGAGACGGGCTGTGAAGTCAGCTAGGGAGGGATTGTGACCCGGTGCCCCTCGCTGCTTATAGGCGGCCACCGAGTCCCAGCCAGCCGGCTCGTGACCACGTTCCAGCCGAGCAAGTTGGCGAGGCTGGAGTGCTGAGCGAAGCCTTGGTGCTGGTGGTGTGCCTGGGGAGTTGCTGGTTGCAACTCTCCATAGCTGACCCCAGAGCCACTGCAGAAGGATTTTCCCCGGCCCTGCCAGGTTCAGGCAGCCGGGGCAGCCAGGAGGCGCGCTCGCAGCAGCGGAGGTGAGCTGGGAGGGGAAAGCTCCCCCTGGGCAGCTGGCAGGGCTTCCTTCCTGAGGGACCTGGCCATTTCTTCCAGCCCTCCTCAGGGCCAGCCACTTGTCTAGCCTGACGGCGCCTGCTGCAGCGCCAGCCAGAGGGAGCGGCTCAACA